>WAAB01017243.1:38635-69667 GCA_013389865.1 Piaya cayana | reverse complement strand
TCAAGATCTTCATCTGGACATCTCCAGTCATTTGGTAGGTGGTGGAATTGAGGCATGAGAGGTGAAGTGATATGCCAAAGTCACTTAGCAGGCCACACCAGCAGCACCCAGTCCTGCCTTCTGCTTGGCAGACAATGGAGACTCTGAGCTCGGATACTATTTCTTTTCACAGTTTGTGCTACAATGGGTAAAATTAATAAAAAAAAAAATAAAAGGGTTAGAGCCACATGGTTCCGTTACCAAAACACGTGTAGGCAGCACGGAATCATAGAAGTTTATACTTACTTCACTTATCATCGCTGTTCCAAATAACCAGTATGAAAGTCAAATAGCCTTCTGGGATAATCTAGTTTAGTTCTCTAGTTGTGTATTTCAGGCTCTGTTGCATAATCGGAGCAATAATTGGTTCTAATGTTCTCGAATTTCATTTCATGTTGGTTTCTCAAAAAACATCTGTATTCCCCTGGTTAACTGAATTTTCAATTTATTATAATGCTGTTTTCCAAAGACAGTGCCAAGCTCAATAATCAGAGGCTGCCTTCACTGCTCATGTACCTGGCATCACGCTGTACTTCCATAGCTGCATATCCCTGATCTTTTTATGATTAGTTGCTGGCATGCAAGTATCAGGAAAGCCTATTTGGTGGATGTCATGGGCTGTACAGCCCATGCTTCATGGGAGATGCTGCATGTGTATGTTACTGAAACTGAGGCTGTTTCTTTGTGAAGCACGATGTTAAATTGCCACTGCTCAAAACCAGATATAGCCTAGGGTGTGCGAATCACCTGGCTGGAAAAGGATGGTTGGTTTTGCTGGCTTTTCATCTAGGCTTGACCATGAAGCCTTAGGTCTTCTGTTGCACTGTGGCAGCAGTAACCCACGTTGGAGCAGCAATGTGAACGCAGCTACTCCAGCACAAGAGCCATTGGGACTAGAATGCTGGTAGGGGCTTGGAAATTGGGCTTTAACATCTTAGGTGTGGGAAGGGTCTCTTATGTCCTGACTGACTGCTCCAGACTCCTGGGAAAAAAGAAAGGCAGGCTGGAGTCATAGAGGAGAGTCCCATTCAGTTATTTCAGGTAGCACCTGCACCTTTTAGGAAAAAGGCTCCAGCTTTGGTATCTTGAGTCAACAGAAGGATCTGTCTTGTAGCCTTGTTTAGAGAAAAGAGACATCAGATGCTGCTTCTTCCCTCATACCTGCCATGCTTTTCATTTTTTAACTGGTAGGCAGCTTCCCACTCAGAATGCAAAATCAGATCATTTTATTTAACTGTTGTGGTATGGCTCTTATCTCTCTTTGTGTGCTATCTAAGAAGTTTAATTATCAAGTCTGGACTTGGCCAAGTCCTGAACGCTGTGTGTTGTAGCATTTAGAGTACTTACATCCATCTCTGCATGGAGTGCTTCCACAGATGCAAACAGACTCCAACACCTCCTGGCCCTTTGCATTGCCCATATCCCTCATTAGTGTTGTTTCGGGAGTCCTGAGATAAGATAGATAGATCTTTATGCTGATGTATGTGGGCTAGGCAAGAATGACTGCTCTGGAGGCAAATTAGAGCATTACAAGATGGTTTCTGCATGAGATTGTGGGTCCATGAACCAATTTGCAATAGCCCATATACCACTGCTGGAGTGACTTCAGTGAGGGTATTCCAGTTGGGAGCATTGGTGGAGCAGCAGGAAAATAAAAATCACTCTGGGGGGAAGAAGCCTCCCTTCTCCCTGAATTTTGTAGAACCTGTAAGCATAGTCATTGCGCAAGTGGATTGTATTTCACACCTAATGTGCATAATTATATCTTGCAAATAGTTTATTAATGGATCTATAATCATAGAGTAGCTTGTATGTACATAACAGTGGTGTTTGATTACACTGCAGCTGCTACAGATCAATGGATACCCGGGAGTCTTGCTTATTAGTGTCTCACATGTATGAAGTCTAGAGAATAATTGAACATCGGTGCCACGCAGTTCATCAGATACTGCTACCTCCGGGAACCCAGAGGTTTTAAGGACATGGCAGAGAAGGGTTATAGAAAGAAGAGTATGTACAGGACTTGGCACATGAAGAAAGCTCCCTTTCTCAAAAACATCCCGTCTGCAAGTCTTTAAGTGGTATTCTCTCTCAATTATCCATGCACTGTAAACACCTTAGATCTTATTTTGGAAAGGGGTCTCTTCTGAGAAATCACTCTGAAAGCAGCATGCTTTCTTTTTTCTGAAGGTGACTCCCCAGGGCCCAATGAACAGAGCCTAAATTCTAATCTTTTGAATCAACTGACCAATGGTTTGCAGATGAAGCTAAGCGTGCTGACTTTCAAGCATCCTAAACCACACTGAAAAGGTTTGTGGAGACATCGCTGAGATACCTTTAGGGAGCAGTCTTGTTTGATTATGCACAAGGAAAAAGGTTCTGGCTTGTTTTGGTGTGTTGATAATACAGTGCTAAAAGCTAAAAACACACACACAAAAAAGTTTGGTGAGCTGCAGAATTCCCATGAGTTTGTATCCCATCTCCAACATGATAACCTCAGCTTTCCCTCTCATGTCCCCCAGCTACCACCTGCGAAGCTGCTTCTGATCTATGTTGACTGTTTGGCCGGTGGCCAGCGGCCAGCAATTCTTGCCAAACAGGGTAAATAACTGGAATTATGCTGTAGCCTTTCTTGCAGCAAAGACATCAATTTGTGTGCTGCTCCCCTGCCTAGTTAGGAACAACAAAAAAAAGAATTTCTCTGCCTTTAAGACCTGAATTGCCTTTTTTAACCTGCATAGGGTACAGAAGGGAAGAGCTGGTCTGATATTATAAGCTTCCCTTGATGAAAAAACAGGCCTAAAATAACTGTTTTCTATCTGTTACAATATAAAGGAACCAGTTCCCGTCACTAAGGAGGTATTCTTCAGAGCAGAAGGTGTTTTGTTTTGTCAGCTTAATGTAGAGAAACTGGATAAATTCAGAAGAATAATATGATATTGTGCCACTGTTTTCCAACCCATCTCTTTTGCATCAGACCAGCCACAGCAACAAACAGAGGCAGTGTCTGATCTCTTACAGACTTTCCAATAATATTGACTCCCTTCATATAAAACAAAAACTTCGCAGTGGAAAGATGAAAACTCCACAATGACAAACACTAAACGAAGAGCAGTCACATCTGATGTCGTTTCCAAAGTCTTGGAAAATACATGCCAAGGTCAACCCCCCGAACTTGCAAGGTGATTATGTCTCCTGTTTCTTATTTTAGGGCTTTACAACCACTCATCTTGCTTTTGACCTTGGTAGTACTATTTTTTTTTTAAAGTTGTTGTTTGGAAGAAGGCGCAGTCAGTTTGGGGGAGTGAGGAGGTGGGAACTGGGTAATAGGCTGGCAAGTGGTGAAGGATTATTGGAGGTTAAGAGAGCGGATTTCTACCTTATGAACTTGGCAGTTCTCCTAAAGGTCTATGCTCTTGGTATTGATCTTGCTGTAAGATGAATAGTGATATGGATTTTTTTTTTTAAAAAAGTCTTATTTTGGGACCTTTAAATGTGCCTGACATTCACAAGGATTTCGCTTAAGGGCTGGTATTAATCTAAATGAATCTAGATAGCATATAACGTGGTTAAGTTTTCAATCTCAGTGTATTTTGTTTTCAGATTTGGTTATTATTGAAGAAAGCTTTAAAAACNCAGATACTCCATTTTTTATTAATTTGTTCGTACTTGATTCAAATCATGCCTTTGGGCTAACCTTAGCATTGCCATCTTCCAATTTGCATCACTATGTGTAAAGTTAAGATAGTAGTACCGAGAGATTAGAAAACCTCACTTTGTTATCAAAAGATCTAATACACTCTAATATTTTTACTTTGGCAGTAAGTATCATAATATCCAACTGGTTTTTTGGCATGTGCAGCTATCCTTACGACGCTCCGGAGCTGCTAAAAAGCAAGGGTTGTAGAGCAATAATAATCTAGGTATATAAGAAAATATGGATTTAGGGACAGGTGATACCNTAAAAAGTCTTATTTTGGGACCTTTAAATGTGCCTGACATTCACAAGGATTTCGCTTAAGGGCTGGTATTAATCTAAATGAATCGAGATAGCATATAACGTGGTTAAGTTTTCAATCTCAGTGTATTTTGTTTTCAGATTTGGTTATTATTGAAGAAAGCTTTAAAAACAGTTCTTTTAGTGCTCTTAAACTCTGAATTTACGCATTTATCTGCATTACAGCAACAAACCAGAACTAGGAAGACACATTTGAAACGCATTTGGAGTTACTGCCTAAGTCTGCAGTTCACCAATGTATTAAACTTATCTTACAATATTTTCTACATTTAGAAAAAAACTTCTACAGTTCAGTTTTGGGGGGTTTTGGGTTTTTTTTTATGAAATCTGTATGCAATTTGTTAAAGGACACAGATACTCCATTTTTTATTAATTTGTTCGTACTTGATTCAAATCATGCCTTTGGGCTAACCTTAGCATTGCCATCTTCCAATTTGCATCACTATGTGTAAAGTTAAGATAGTAGTACCGAGAGATTAGAAAACCTCACTTTGTTATCAAAAGATCTAATACACTCTAATATTTTTACTTTGGCAGTATCATAATATCCAACTGTTTTTTTGGCATGTGCAGCTATCCTTACGACGCTCCGGAGCTGCTAAAAAGCAAGGGTTGTAGAGCAGTAATAATCTAGGTATATAAGAAAATATGGATTTAGGGACAGGTGATACCCAAGACCAGGTTGGACAAGGCTTTGAGCAAGTGACCAAGTGGAAGGTGTCCCTGCACATAGCAGAGGGGTTGGACTGGATGGACTTTAAGGTCTTTTCCAACCCAAATGATTCTGATTCTATGTCCTGCAATGCTCCTTGATTGAATTGGCTCCTGTAAAATGCCCGTTTGCAAAGATGAAAAATAGAGCTCAGGCTGTTTTTAGCATGTGAGTACATGAACATTTTAAGTGCTGGAGAACCCGGGCCCTGGCTTTTTGCTCTAGACTGACACCACAGTGAGAGACCCTGCTGCGGGTTTTGGAGTGGTGGGTGCTCCTGCTCCCCCCAGAAACAGACCTCTTACCTACAGATGCACTGAGCAGGGAAAGGGGTTGATGCTCCCCTGGTTTGGATGGGGTGGTGGGGTCCAAGCAATGGGGTGAGGGGTCCTGTGATCTGTGACATCTTCTGCTCTTGCACTGGAACAGGCATAGGGACTGATGCACCCTTGGTTTGGAAAGCACGAGGAGGATGCTGTGGTCTGTGCTGGCTCCTGTTGCTCCCAGACTGAAGAGGCAAAGGGAGTGATGTTCCCTGGTTTGGATGGGGTGGGGGATCCAGGCAAAGGGGTTGATGCTCCCTTGGTCTGAATGGGGTGAGGGATCCAGGCAAAGGGGTTGATGTTCCCCTGGTTTGAATGGGGTGGGGGATCCAGGCAAAGTTGATGCTCCCCTGGTCTGGATGGGGTGAGGGATCCAGGCAAAGGGGCTGATGCTCCCCTGGTTTGGATGGGGCGGGGGATCCAGGCAAAGGGGTAGATGCTCCCCTGGTCTGGATGGGGTGAGGGATCCAGGCAAAGGGGTAGATGCTCCCCTGGTCTGGATGGGGTGAGGGATCCAGGCAAAGGAGTTGATGCTCCCCTGGTCTGAATGGGGCTCGAGGTGACTCAGCACGGGGGGCTCGGGTCTAACTCGGAGTGGGGGGCTCGGGGTTGACCCGGAGCTCAGGGCTCGGGGGGTGACCCGGTACGGGGTAGGGGTCTGGGGGCTGACCCGGGTGCCCGGTGCCCCATCCCGGTGCGGCCGGGGGGAGGCGCGGCGCGGGCGGCGCATGCGCGGCGGAGTTGTGAATGGTGCGGCTGTTCGGCCGAGTTTACGAGCGGGGAGGAAGTCGGAGGGGAGGGGGGAAGCGGGAGGAGGAGGAGGAGGAGGGCGGCGAGGGGAGGAGGGCGCCGGCGGGGGCTAACAAAGGGCGAGGCTGAGCGCTGGGGCCGGGACAGCGCGGGGCGGGCAGCCGGCGGCCCCACCACCATGCCGCGGGTTGTCCCCGACCAGCGCAGCAAGTTCGAGAACGAGGAGTTCTTCAGGAAGCTCAGCCGCGAGTGCGAGGTGAGGCAGCGCCGGGGCTCCTGCTCCTGCCCTCCCTCCTGCCTCCGCGCCAACCGTCCCGGGGAGCTGCGGGGCTCCCCTGACCTCCCTGCCTCCCCCTTCTTCCCTCTCCTGCCTTCTCCTCTCTTTCCTGCCGTATCCCTTCCCCCGTCTCCTGCCTCCCTGTCTCTTCTTGCCACCCTCTCCCTCCCCTCTGTCCCTGCTCTGCCCGCTCCTTTCCTCCCTCCCTCTCCCGGTCCCTTGCTCCTCTCTCCCCATTCCTCTCCCTCATCCCTCTCCTGCCCTCCCTCTCCCCCAGCCCTCTCCCCCATCCGTCTCCCGTCCCTCCCTCCCCCATCCCTCTCTCCCCCTTTCGCTTCTCTCCCTCTTCTCGCCTCTCCCGTCCCTCTCCCTTTTTTACCCCCTTCTTTCCCTTTCTCCCTCCCCCCTCTCCCATCCCTCTCCCTCCCCTCCCTCCCCTCTCTCCCATCCCTATCCCTTTTTTCTCTTGTCTCTCCTTCCCTCTCCCCCCGGTCCCCCTCTCCCCGTCCCCATCCCTCTCTGTCCCCCCGGTCCCTCTCCCCTCTGTGGGTGACGCCGCTGCCGTGTCCCCTCAGATCAAGTACACGGGCTTCAGGGACCGGCCGCACGAGGAGAGGCAGGCCCGCTTCCAGAACGCCTGTCGCGACGGCCGCTCCGAGATCGTAAGTGGCGCCGGGGACTCGGGGGCGGGGATGTCACCCTCTCCCCAGACTTACGGTCACGGAAAACTCCCGGGGAGCCTTGGAGGGGGACGGGAACCCTCCCTGAACGGGCTCCGTGGCGGAAAGTTTGCTGCGAGGGGGAAAAGATTGTCTTGAGGGAGCGATGTGCCTTCTGCTCTCCAGTTCCCCGTCCTGCTCCCTCCTCACCGCTTTAATTTTACCCCCTTTTTTTTTTGTGTGTGTCCCGGAAACAGTAGTTTTTCAGAAATGAGCAAAACCCTTCAGAAGACGCTGGCTGGAAGGAGCTGTTTGACGTGTTTGTAAACGAGATTGGAGGCTTTTACGATTAGGCTTTGAAACTTGCAGCTTCGTCCCCGCTTCTCTCATTCATCATTTTCTCATTCGAGGTTACTTACTGCTCGCTTCTCATGTGAAGTAGCCGAGTTATTTCCTGGTTTGACTCGTGCTGTGACCCTTCTAGGGGATCAGCATCTCTTAGTGTTAACTTCTTAACTCTTTGTTGTGCTTAAAATGCAGCAGTAACCTCTCTTGCGTTTATAGGATGTAATAAGAGACGAGGTGAAAATTCCCTTCCCATAGGAAATAGCCCCTGCTGGGTTTATGATGATTCTTTAATTTCACGTGGTATAGATCCTGCTAGTCAGTTCACAATGAAATTCTCCTTCTGCACATCCAAACAAATGTAATTGAGTGCCAGTTACTGCCACTGATCTTAGAATCATAGAATAACCAGGTTGGAGGAGACCCAGCAGATCACCAAGTCCAACCATTCCTATGAAACACTGAGCCATGCCCCTCAGCACCTCTTGCTCATTTATTTGTAGGTAGAAGGATATATGCTGAAGTACCTGGTTATCTTTCACTGAGTAACTTTATTTTAGCTGAATCTTATCCTTGTTTGTTATCAGTGGCGGTAGAACCTGTAGTAGTATTATTTTGTGAGAGCTCCCCTGTAGTCAGTCTCTGAATTTTACTTTCTTTTTTACATTCATTTTTCATTGTGCATGTTTGTTTCCTTTAAAAAGTCACCAGGGAAACAATAGGTAGGTAAGGGAAACGCAGTTTGCTAGCATTTGAAGTTCCTGAACAGGTCAAAGTACGTAGTATACCCGAGTCCTTCTCTTAAGAAAAGAAAGGGAAAAGACATATAGCTTATAAACTAGTTTTCTAATGCAGCTTATGCTGTTATTTATATAAATAGGAAATCACTTTAGTTTCCCCTTTGTACTTATAAGCCTGCTGATGTTTTTCTCTGCCAGAACTTCCTTGGAAGCAGGCAGTGTTGCCCCTTCTACATATTGTTACTTCTACTTAATTATAAAACAGTCTCAAAATTCCTTGGTCTGAAACATCTGGTTTTGTTTTGTGAACAGGGTACAAGTAGTAAGGTTTATTTAGAAATGTAGTGTGTTTAAAGACTGATGTTAAAAAGAGCTAGCAATTTTACTCTTTTTTTTTTTCTTGTCTTGAATATTTTTCCAGATATCAAGGATTTATTCCTTTATCTCCAAAGGGAGCCTTTGCAAATGACCTTACGTTTTTTTAAGCCGGGGGGGAAACCTGGGAAAACAGCTGGAGATTTGATGTACAAGTGGCAATAGGTTGTTGGTTACTCTGTCAAATAACTCTTGATGAGAAAGTAACTGAAATACTAAACAAGATTTCAGGTTTACTGATCTTGCTCTAGTAACTTGAAAATGACTCTAGGTGTTCAGTTTGGTTTGGGAGGCTTCCGAACGACCTGTTTGTTTGGAAGGTAGTTGTATTTATGTTGTCGACTCATGGCTCAGATCCCCCTTCTGCAGCCTCGTAAGCTGTTTGCAAAATTTGAATTTAACTGTATGATAGCATTTCAGACTGAGCTTTAAAAGACTGTATAGAAAATCATAAATTATACAACTATAATACTTTAAGGTTTCCTTGTTGCTAGAAGAAAGCTGTTGGATTTGACATTGTCCTGTGTGGTTACTAGAGAAGATCCTTGAGTTTTTTGGTATTGACCAATGATTTTGATTTGAGACACACATGGGTATTTTAATTGGATGGGTTTATCTGTTCAAAGGAATGGAACCAGCTTCAAATATCTGGAGAATAAATATCTGCATAGCTTTTTAAATAGCCTATGGTTTAAATGGTGTCTACATGACTCCACAAGGATGTTGGAATATGTGTGCTTTCATTTCTTTGCTATTTTTCCCATGGTTTTTGTGGCCCTCTAGCACAAGCTGGGGGATGGAAGCAGGGAGGCAAGGGCACTTTGGTGTCTCGCTCCATTTCAGAAGGCAGATATGGTGCTTCCAACCTGGTATCCTTGGGGACCGCAAAAACCAGAGTGGTCCTGAGGGCTGCAGTGGTCGTCTGCTTCGCACTCAGAGGTCTTGCTCCTTGGCATTTTGTTTTAAGCATATCAATTAAGGGCTATAAAACATGTATTTACTAAAGATGCTCAAGGTGGGAAAGCAGTTCTTGAGCAGACTAAGTGGTGATGACTTCAGAGTCAAAAATATTTGGAGATAGGTGTCATTTTTTTGTTGATACATAAAGGAAATCACTTAGAAAAGCAAAGGGATAATACACACTAGTCAGCCTGAAAGTGATGGTCTGCAGCCCTCGCAGTTTTGATGCTTCCTATTTGTGCAAATGTGTCTTCAATGAAGTTTCTATTACACGGATTGAAATGTTTGTCTTTGCGGATTGCAGGGCAAACAAATATTAATGTACCAGTACATAATGTACCCCCTCCCAGGATTAGTAGGACCGATTTGTCAATTTTAATGTCATTGAGAATGTGCTTAATGGGAGGCTTAAAAAGGAAAAACAAACAGTGAATGTCTGCTTTTAAGGACAGCCTGGAATGGAACCTGCTTGCAGAATATCAGGCTCCCTTGGTGGAGAGTAAAAAGTCAAGACAAAGCACTTCTACTTTCCAAATGGGAGGTATTAATTCTGTGACAGACAGCGTTGCAGTGCATGACCGGAACTATCTTAAATAACATGTAGAGCTATTGTGTCAGAGGCAGCAGCACAGTTATACCATAAACTTGCTGAATTCTGCATTGCTTAAAAGGAATCAAGCTTGTCAGGAAATTCCAACTGTTAGAGTAGTACTTGCATAGCTTTTAAGAAAAATCGTATTCTGGATTATTGACCATTTAAATCTAAGCGATCATGGTAATCAATGCACTTATTTGATGGCAACAAATTATGTTTAATCCTGGGATTTTGAGTGGAGTCATATACTGGGAGCATTTTTGAGCATTTGCTTGCTTACAGGATATAGTCTTGTGTACCAGGAAAGGGTGTAAATACAGTGAATTTGACTTCTACTTGCAAAAATTATTTTGGTTTGTGTCTAGAAATTGCCATACTCTTCATGGCTTGGAGGTCTACAAGTAAATACAGAGAGTTGATAGAGAACTGATTATGATTTTCATTTGAAACCATAGAAAATTATTTACTGGAAAGTAGTGTATGCTTTTTCTAGCATGGTTAAGTCAGTCTCTTTAATGATTTTACAAAGTGCTGCACCCGAGAATTCCTGTTCTCACTGACACAGCATCTGCTGATTCGTGTTTCACCGGTGTCTTAATTTGGCAAGAGGATTTTGTCTTGTGAGGTTTAATTGAGCTGTATAGTGATGCTGCTTGCCTGTAGATGATAAAATAAGAATATTTTCAGTTCGGTTCAGATAAGTGTTTATCTAGCTAGAACTAGATTGTGAACAGAGAAGAGTCCTTTTCCTTCAAAAAAAGTTATCTTGGGAGTTAAGGTTCTTTCAGCAGTCCTTCTTTTAGCAATATGTAAGCTTTTTCAAAAGCGTGGGCAATTTTTAATGTTGCAGGTACTAGGCTGGTGCAGGGTCTGCAGACAGAGCTGAAAGGACAGATTCTAATGTCAGCAAAACTGATTTGAAAGAAGTATTGATTCCATGTTGTCTTTTATATCCAAAGCAGCCAATGGCAAATGTTGTCAAAATGGAATCAGATGTTTGTAACTTAATACTTAAGAAAAATGATGAGTGCATGTTTTTGACTCTAAGTATTCTCCGTGCTGCCTGGCTTAAGACATAAACTGATGTAAAAATAAATGACTGCCTGCATAATTTATGTAATGTCTTGCTCCCTGATCCTGTTTGTATTGATTTTTCTAAAAGGCTTTTGTGGCCACAGGAACCAATCTGTCTCTCCAGTTTTTTCCGGCCAGCTGGCAGGGGGAGCAGCGACAGACACCGACCCGGGAATATGTTGACTTTGAAAGAGAAGGAGGCAAGGTAAGAAGGAAATTGTTGTGACTGAAAGAGATTCTTATATTGTGCTTATGATCTTATTAGTATGGACCACACGTATGATGTGGAATTACTAATATTTCACATCTTGGTGCATGTAGGTGGTCACATGAGTACAACTGAAAACTGGTACGATAAAATCTGGTATCACTTTGTTTTAAAGCATGTTAATATTTCTGGAGGGAAACACGTGGGCAGTGCTGGTGGCTTTATTATTTTGAGGAGCAGAACTTCTACTGTCGTGCTGCGATAAAATTTTGGAGGAACAATTTAAACTTTGTGTTGAGTAGGTGCTTCTAAAGTGGTTCAGAAACTGGACTTTGGCCAATGAATTGTGGTAGACTAATGAAAATTCACACTCCAAACAGGTTACTTCCTTTGGTCTCAGGTTGCACGTTGATACCGCGTGTATTCAGTGTGCTGCTGCTTAGTGGAATGAAGCTTTTTTTTCCCCCTCTATTTTACTATGAGCTGTAATACAGAAGAAGCGTCACTTTCAGAATTGATTTCTGAGGTTTTTTTTTTCCTTCTGAGCTGATTGTCCCATAGACTGATTATTAAAAGCCAGAATTCCCTAATGACAGTGCTGCTTGCTGTGAAGCTGTATTAGGTTTAAAGTCAGAAACTTTGCTTAGTCTCCTCAGAATAAAGTTACTGAAATCACTTACAGCTGGTTTTGTTTTACAGGAAAAAGAGATTCCTTTAACAATGTAGATGCTGTCTCTTATCTGTGCTACTGTAGATGCTTTGCGACTGATTCAAAGATCAGATGATTCAATGGGGGGCTTCCTGCAAACCTCAGTAGGTTTGGACCAGTGCTTAGGTCCATATAGCCATTCTGTTTCAGGCTAATTTCTATATAGTTTTTTTTTACTTTCAAGATTTTTAATAGGCTACAAAATAATTGCTTTTTTCCTAAAATTTTTTACCTGCTGTTGTAGGTTGTTACAGCTGATGCTACCAAACCTAGCAGAGCAGAGGAAATACCTGAAGCATATTTAGGTTTAATGAAATATTAGGTCTTTATAATGCTGGTAGGTGGAAGATAAATGTCCCCTTTAGTGGGAAAACTTGACTGGAAGGAAAAGTAGTTTTGAGGGCAGATACAGTATTTGGAATTAAAGTTAATGAGGTTTTTTTTGACAAAAATGTTTTCCATTTTGTCCTGTGAGGCTTGCAAATGTTTGACAAACTGGGGGAGAAGGAGTGAAGTTGGCTGTGCTGGGTACGGGCTGCTTTGCTGAGGAAACTGAATTGAATCTGGCTGAAAAATATTGATTCTGGCTCACAATTGAATGAGGAATTTTTCTTGTAATGTGTAAGGCTACTGACGTCTCTCTTCTTGCCAGTTCAAAACTAATTTTATTTAGTCTTATGTTTTTTTTTAACTTTGTTTTCTCTGAATGAGTTCTTAAAGTACTGAACAACTACATCCATTTTCTTGTGTTGCCTTAATCATGTAAGAGTGTAGTAGATATTCTGTGTGCTAAAGTAGAGCATGAGCCTCATTAATGAATGCCACTCCCTGTTTTATGTGTGTTTACAGTAAATTCTAGAGTGCTTTGCTAAGAAGAATTAATCGGAATGAGGCTAGAGGTGGACAAACTAATAAATGGGAGTAATGCTGTGCTGTAGGTCTAACAAATCACAAATTCACGGTTATAATCAAACTTTACCAGTGTAAACCAATGCAAATGCAGGCTTGCTCTGCACAGAATTAAACTTGTCTGAGTGTAAGCCACTCCCAGAACTTCAGAAGAGGAGCAAGCAGAATGGGAGTGTTCCTTGCGTTATCAACAGAAACAGTTAAATGTTTCATGCGAATCGTCTGAGATTTTGTCCTCTGTAGGTTTCTGCCCTTTGGTCTTATCAAGAATTTCTTTCATAGGCTTCAACAGTCTCTTAACGCCATGTGATTTTGTAGCTCTGTGCCACATTGTTTGATGAGCTTTGATTCTTGAGGCGGCGCATAATGCCTGTTTGTTCATCACTGGGCGTAAGCCAGCAAGGCATGTTTTTAATTATATGAATAAAAAAAGGCTATGAGGGGAGCTGTCAGTTAATTATTATTTTAGGCATTAGTTTGAGATTAAGAATGTAGATAAACTTACCAATGGTAGAATATTTTTATTCTGGAATTCTGCTTCACTGTTTGGCTAAGCGTATGATGGCCCAAAATAGTTTATCCAGTTGAAATATGTCACTATTGTGCCTCGGAGTGTTGTTCACAGACTGGAAAAGCTGCCAATGCAGTGTCTGATAGAATTGCTTCTTAAATGATTTCATTTTAGAAAGAGCAGCATCCTTGTGAGTCTGTGTGACAGTTGGAATTATGTGAATATCTGCCTCATAGGCTGGAGGTTTTTCATTCTGGTATTTCTCAGCTGAAGGGGTTTTCCCATGCTTAATTTGCCTTTTAATTTGATGCATCTGATGTTCACGATGGGTGGGTGGGTCTCTAGTGGATACCCTGTCGTCTTTAATTCAAGAACTGGATAGCTGAGCGTTCACTTAATGTTTCTACTCATGTTAAACTCAAGCTTAACATTTTTTTGGAGATGGTTTTAACATTCTGTCTTTACCCCGTAGCAAATTTAATTGTGTATTGAAGCAATTTTTCTGATTTGTCATAGCAAAAGTAGCACTAAAAAATAAGTCCCTAGATTGTAGAAATCATAAAACATTGTATTTCATTTTGATTGTGGGAGTGTATGGAGTGTGTCAAATTAAGCATATGTCCTGTTTGTGGCTATCCAAACCGTACCGAGGCTTCCCGATTCTTTATGTTGTCAGATAATGTCCAGTTTGGGTTTTTTAAAGAATAAATTAATAGACTTTGTTAAGAAATTCAGAGCCAGACAGTGTAGTAGTATAGTGTATTGCCTTAAATCTCACTTAATTGAACTCTGGAATTAAATGAAGAGCTCTATATTTACCTCTGTTCACCATTAGAATTAATTGCTTAGGTTAGCTTTCTTGTGCCTAATGAAGTTCTGTATTTTTTACTTTGGTTTTATACTGATACCATATGAACCACCACTGGTGTGTGTGTTTATATGTGGACTTCAGGCGTCTTAGATTCCAATTTTATTGAAAACTCCCTTGTTTTGTTAAGAACTGTGTGATCAACTTTCTTTTCACGATTCATTTTGTACACTTTTACAGTAAGATGAAATGTCCCCAGTTTTCATTTGAGATGTTTCTGTAGGTCTGGTCTCTCTTTACCTTCAAGCACAATAGTTTTTGGGTATCTTTTTATTGTCTAGATACCAGTTACTACCCTGATGGTGTGTGAAGTTCTTTTACTTCCCCACCTCTTTATAATTCTGTTCTCCATCTCATTTCTAACGCGGCTTAACTTCCTGTCTGGTGTTTTTCGGCAGCTGCTCACGAACCAGAGTCTTGAGCACAGGCTCATTTCAGGGTAATACTCTGTGAACTCTGCAGCTCTGGAGGAAAGCACCTCAGATGTGATTAAATGGATTCAGAGTGCCTGCTGTGCTGCATGTGTGATGTAGCTGGGATTGCTACTTTAACATTAGAGTGTTTACTTTGTTCTAGCTGTAAATAAAGATTTCCAGACTTCAGTTTTCTTCCTGAAGATGCTGAGTTTCTACTCATGCAGGTTTTTTTTCCTGTCGTTACTAGGAAATTTGATTTGGCTGTGTGTTGATTTTAAGTGCTTGGATGAATGGGAAAAACCTGGAAATCTCTGTTGTGCTGTAGACTTTACAGCAGTTACAGAAATGTAATGAGAAAGAGAGGTGCTGTATTTGAATAAGAAAAATGTATTTGAATGGCAGCCAACAGCACCGGTTTTCCACTTGTCCTCTTTTCTCACTCCAGGTTCGATAGGTGGGACTTGTCCCCCAGTCAATTTCTTGTTTTCTGACTTTAGCGATAAAATTTCATGGATGATTGGGATGGTGTAGGCTGCTTCGTTTTCTGAGCAAATGTAGTTTCCTGTTCAACATAGAATACCCAGAGGAATTTGCTTGGAAAGTGAAGAAGGGAAGGCATGATTCATGAAAAATATATCTGAAGATCAGCGTTAACCTGTATCGAACTGAAGGTTTTACTTTCTTTTTTTCTTTTGTCTCCTGCACTTTCTTCAGAATTTACAAAACATTAAATCATTCAAACGGAGTTGGAGTAGCAGCTTTCTTTTTTCTGTCTCTAGGTATGCTTACTTTTGCAAAATCGGGAAGTGTGTCTGGGAAAGTCATTTACAGTTTCAGATTTCATTTTACCCCCATTGTAGTGCTAAAGAGCCATATTCCTTTGGTTCTTTTCAGTCCAGCAGTATCTGGGATTTTTTTCTTTTTTGCGTTGTCACCATCACAGTGTTCTCGCAGTCAGCACTTGCTTGTATATGTTCTCTGCAAACCACTGAGTGTCTGGATGAAAGCAATTAGAGTTTAATTTTTTTTCCAGGCCAGTGGGAAAGGATGTCCAATACTAGGGTTTTAGAAAGGAGAAAAAAAAAGAAAAGTTATTCTAGAGTCATAATAGTAATTGGAGATGATACTGTGATGTGCTACCATATAGGGCAAACCATCTCAGCCATAAGATGTATGTGATCTTAACAGTTATCAAAACTTAATTCTTTTATTTGTTTGCAGTAAATCAGTGCTCCTTCAAATCACTGTGAAGGTCTCTGCTTAAAGCAGTCAGGAGGGAGTGCTTCCCAGAGAGCTGGGAGCCGCTTGACAAAGGTTCCCAGAGCTCTTTGTACGTGGTGGACGTGTATGGGCTTGTAGGACGTTAACTTGGTTAATAAACTAGCAAACGTGAACCTTTAAGTGGCACCGGGTGCATTCTTTGTGGACTAACTCTGAATATTTGAGGGCATTTGGTTTCCCAGGAGCCGTCCTGCTCAAACACTTTCTCTTGCAGAGCAGTTGTGTCGCTTCCAGATCTGAACTCGAGCTGAGGTTGGTTGTGTAGCTGTGCACAGTCCTTGTCTGATTTTTAACCTATTCCCTTAGTGCACTGGTGGGTTAGGATAGTGATATTTTGAAGTCAGATTCTTACTAGGTTCATCTGCTGTTCTCCCACTATGTGCTCGAAGAGTGATACGGAATTCTTCTTCCAGCTCAGTTTTGACTTAATTCTGGAATGTGGAGCCTGGAATACTTGACGGGTGCTTGTCCTCCAAGGTAATGCTTTCCCTGAGCACCCTTAAGCTGTTCATCTTCCTACTGGAGTCTGATGGCCTCACCACCCCAAAATGTGGTAACTGGGAGAGAACCTTCTGGGAAGAGCAGCTGATGGTGCAAGAAGGCATATAGAATCGTAGAATGGTTTGTGTTGGAAGGGACCTTAAAGATGATCCAGTTCCAACCACCCTGCCATGAGCAGGAACACCTCCCACCAGATTAGTTTTCTCAAAGCTTCATCCGACCTGGCCTCGAACACCTCCAAGATGGGGCAGCCACGGTTTCTCTGGGCATTAACTGCTGAACTATATGCTCTGGCCTTCTTTTTGCTTTTGCCTTCTTCAGCCAAGGGAAGTGATGTTGCTGTGATGAAGGCCACATTGCTGACATTCCTTTTTACCTTTCTCGGGCTTTTTCTGTAAGCTTTAAACAAGAAATTCAGTGTGTAGTTATTCTGACAGCAGATAAATGTGTTTGGTGTATGCAGTATGTACCCAGCCTGGCTAAACAGCTTAATTTTTTTCTTGGAGTTGCATGGTGGGAGTCCTGCAAAAGTTTGGTGCATGAGGAGAATCCACTTACCTGGATGGTCCCTTGTTCAGGATCATTTATGTGGCTTGTGTAAAATATTAGTTTTCTATGGGTGCATGTGATTATAGGTTTTGTTATTGTGTTTGTCCCTAAGTCTTTCATTTAGCAGAGACTTCTCTGTTTCTTCCCCTTTTTTTTTTCCAAATACATCATTTCTTTGTTTATGGTCCTATACCACTTTTGCTTCGGAGAAGAGTGAAACTTTTCCTTGTTTTGCCTGGATACTTTGGGGTATTATTCATTATGACCTGTTACTGCTCTTTAATTGAAACTCCATTTGAAGACAGGTAGTCATGGTATATCTTTGCTTATTTGCTTTTCCTCAGAACTGGAAGGTGTATCTATCTGTGTCCGGTTTATGCACTGTTAACAACGAGGTGCTTGGGGTTTGGGAAGAGCGAGCTCACAGCTTGTTAGGTACACGTTGTCCTGTGCTGGCAAGCAGCCGCTGGCTGAGATTTGGACAGTTGTTCCTGAAGAGTGATTTATCATCGGGTGCCCTCTGCCACTCGAGCATGAGTCACACCAGGCATCTCTCATGTGACGAGCACCCACAGCCTTTTCCCAGGGATCCTTTCACTCCCCTTATCCTCCAGATACTTCTGCTACTGTGTGCAGCCTTGTTGGTGTATTACAGTCCCTGCAGTGATGATGCTGGTTTGAAACAGTGCTTACAAGCAGTGCTACCAGCGCGATTGGGCTGTGTGTGAGATACCTGTCAACCTTTTCTGTAGGTCCCAATTACTTCAAGACTGCTGTCAGTAAACCTGCTTTTGATTAGCTTTTATTACATGTTGCAGCAGCAGTTATTCAGTCTTGAGCTTTATTCATACCTTGAACTTTTTCCAGTGGTCTAAATACACCCATTAGATTTGTATAGACAAGACTTTAAAAGATTTACTCATACCATCATCCTAAAGTTTCCCAGAAGAGGAACAAAACCAGCATTAGTAAGCTGAATTTTACATTTGGGAACCAGCTATCTTTAAGGACAGACGAGTGCTATGTGGATGAAAGCAGTACTTGAGATCTCTGCAGCAGACAATCTGGAAGAAATCCAGACACTTGGATTGTTGAATCCTCTTGTTTGCATATCAGTCTCCGCTTCTTAAGCAAAATTGTTAACATTATGCTTCTCTTCTCTTATGAATGAGGGCAGTAAGAACTTTGCTGTTGGAGGATGTCTGTTTCTTTGTGGAAAATCACTTAAATGCTTCATACTTAAAAAAGAAGAAATCAATAAGATGATGAAACATTTGCTACAAGGAACTGTAATTTTTCTAGGAGTTACTGTAATGTTTCTTCAAGCTTTATTGTCCAAAGCACAAGTAACGAAATAAGCTAATTAGCTTGCATAATTGCATATTTGATACTTGACAAGTTGGCTTGGTGAAATATGTACTGTGACAATAACATGGGAAAAATGAGGGCTCTTGCATAAGACTGCTGTTCCAAGAACATGAGTGCTAATGAAAGGATCATTTCTGGGGGGGATAGTTGATACCGCAGATGTTTTGTTTAAGCAGAAAGTCTTTGTATTTTCTGTAACAGTATTATTTAGACTTACATATGAGATCTAAATGGTAGTTACCTGAGGATTCTGTGTAGAACTTCTGCCTTCTTTTGCTATTTAAGATACTTCGCTTCAACAGTTGCAGGCAGCAGCTTTATGTTGTGGAACTTGGGGGTATGCAACCTGTTTTGTCTGTTCATTTCAGTATAAATGTAGAAGACAAAATCTATGGAAGGTGACAGAGTGCTCTTACACCTGGCATAATTTTTACTGTAATGGTCATTAAACTTTAGTTTTACATTGAAATACAGTCACTGAGGACAGAGTTTTGTCTGTCAGATACTTCAAACACTGGAATCTAGGGAAGAAAGCAGCTTGACAGAGGTTTTTTTGTTCCAATGAAATATCTTTTGGTGGCAGTTGAGGAGTAGCCAGCATTGTTTTACAAAACAGATCTGAGGTGACAAGTTGGTTTTGGCTTGTTTTGGAAAACTAATACAAGCCTAAAGAGGGCTAAAAAATAGCTAAGACAGGAAGGCATCTAGATGAAGTAAAACAACTGTAGTAGTGTATTTTTACCATGCTAGTTAAGAGGGTTTGGGGGATTTCTTTATAAAGGTTGCATGTGTCTCTGCTTTGTTTATTTGTTTATTAGTATATTGAGGGTGAGCTGTTTCACTTGGGGGAGGCAGTGTGGTCAATCAATCATCCAGTGTCCAGATGCCTCCAGCGAGGGGAATCAAACGTACCCTGCAATGTGATTACGCAACCTGGCAGCTGGGTGGGTTTTTATAGCAGAAAGCTATCAGGAATTTAGTTACAGCAAAGCAAGAAAGCTGTTGTTTCCGGTAACTTCAAAAGGTCTTAAAACAGGGTGTTCATGAATCATACAGGATGGTGTTTGGGAAAGAAGGATGAAATTTTTTTCAGCTCCTGTTATCATATCTTGAACTTGAGAATCAGACTTGAGAAGTAGTCCGGTTCTTGTCAGCTATGTAGTTTTTGTACTTCAAGAAAATGAATTAGGAGGTGATTTATAGGGAATAAAAATAAATAGTGCATAAGAATTTAAATCTATTCCTCTCTTGCAGATCATAGTGTTGGTTCTCTCCTTTACTGGTCTTATGCTAGGAGAATTCTTGTTGCATTTTGGATAAACAAGGGTATATTTATATTTTTCACTATCTTTATAATTACACAGATTTTTTTTCTCTTTAGGATTTTGTTATTTGAAGAACTTGCTATTAAACATATCTGCAAGTGCTAATTACTCTGTTAAAGAAAATTCACAGCCGTTGCTAATGAGGTTTCTCTGCAGACGCCGATAGTTTTCTACAGAACAATTATGACACTGTGAGATTTTATTGGGTGATGAAAGCTAAGTGGTTGTTATGGTGTATAAAAGACAAAATTCCTAACTTACATTATTTTAAGGCTGGGTACTTCTTGCTGAATAAATGTTCGCTCAGTCTTTCCAGGCTTTAATCCTGCTTAAGGGTAAAGGATGTAATGAAAACCAAAGAGAAGAGGCAACTTTACTTGCCCCTCTTTTGCTCAGGTTAGCTCCCGGATGTTTTTTTATTAATTTCTTGCCCATGTTGTCAAAATCAGGTATGTTTACATTAAATGTTTTAAATTTGCAGTTAAAAAATACAGTCTTAAGAGTATTTATTTACACACAGGTAGCAAGGTGTGTAAATGATGTATTGTAGATAAACTCCTCTTGCTTGACCCCGTGTTGGAGCTTCTAGTCATAACTGTGTTTTGCTATGGTATTTTGGGAAAGCTTGAAAAGAACTGATTTCCCAAGCAATTTTGAAATTTCCGTCTGGAAAATCTATTCTGTCAACGTGGCAGTGAACAGCGTTATGTGTCCCTGGTAGTTAACTGGGTTTGTGAGCAGAAGCGTTTGTCAGTGAGATGCATGCATGTTTGCAGCAGCAGAACAGCAGTAGTTTCCTAGCAATATTTTGCTGCCAAAACATTATTCTTTTCAAATGTTACAAGAAAAATTGGATCTCTTTTAATGCATGCCGTGGATTTAAAATCCAACCATCTTTCTTGTGTAGAATCTAGTGGTAAAGATGTGCTGATAAAAGACCCTGTAAAGTTCTACAGGGGAAAACCCCAGCATATATTTGCCTTTCAGATTATCCTTATATTATCGTCACTGCATTTTTGTGGATTCTCAGTTCCAGTTACGGGTTAGGTTTTGCCTTTTTGAAGGCAAATGGAGTGAGTCTGAGCATGAGATGCATTTCATGTCGAGAGGCGTTAGACCTCTTTGTAGTGACACTGCAAAACCCAAGAATCCACCTACTCTTTGCTTTGTATGAGGGTTTTTTTGGTGGTTTTGGTTGAGTGTTTCCAGCATTTGCAAAATTTTGGAACTGTGTCTGGAGACTTACTTGTTATTCAACGATGAGAATAATTTCTGTGCAGTACCCTTTAGCATTTTTGTTTTGTTAACTTCTAAGAACAAATACTGACCAGTGATCTTGGTGAGGAATAAAATGCTGTAATCCCCACAGGTTATAATCACATTTGTTCTGCCACCCTTAATGCTTCATATCTGCTCTTAGTTAGACTTGTTTTTCAGTAATTGAAACAGTAACCTGCATAATATAATGAAACATTGATCTGCTTTGGAAAAGGAGCCATGATTACATAGCTGAGCTAACTGCGTAAAAAAAAAATCAACTAACAACAACCAAAACCCAGTTAAAATAGCAGGTTTTCTAGAAGTAACTTGTAAATTCTGTCTCTCCCATAAAGTGAGGAAGATTTTTTTTCTGCTGTTCTTTTTTCTTGAAGTTTGAAACCAAACCAAAAAGTATCACTGTAGTAATTCAGTAATGCAGAAATTGTGTGGATAAAGGGTTTGTTGCAGCTGCAATATTGTTTGCAAAGACATTTTTAATGTGAGTCTGTACATGGATCTGTTTTCTGTATGAAGTTGTGAGGGTGGATTGTGCTGCATCTGAATTTTATTTTTTGGGGGGGGAGGGGGGGTGTTCTGAAACCTTAGTTTTATTTGTGGTAAAACCAGGTGATTTTTGCAAGCAGACTTAAACATTGGCTGTAATACATAATACCCGAACATCAGGTTTTGCTATGGAGCTGAAAATTGTAGCGAGTATTTTCTGAGACAGTTTTCCAGTTGTGAATCATAGTGCATTCTTTCTTGAGGGAATACGCTAAGGAAATACTATTGCTTATTATCCAGACACCTTCTGCTATAAAGAGAGAGCTAAAATAGATTTTTGTGTTGTTGGTGTTCTTGAATGAAACTTATGGTATAAGGGTTTTTTAGGTATTTTTTTCTCCTAATGGCTGTGAAATGCCCTAAGGTAATATTTCAACCTGTATCTTGATTCACTTTTGACATTAGCATGGATACATAGACATGTATAAAGTTCATGTGTTTCTTTTTAGGGGGAGAAGGAATGCATTTAAGAGTCTAAAATGGGTATTGAAAAAGCCCTGTATTCCTCTGACTCCCAAATCTGGCAGGTGTAGCATTTTCACAACGGTTAGATTAAATTAAAAAAAAATCTCTCTGAGAAATTAAGTCAAAGTTGCAAATTTAAAGCTCTAAATTTAGTTTAGTAAGCTCCAGTATGCCCAAGTCGAATGAGCAAGGCATATATTGCTCTAAGATAGGGAGAATACTGGAGTTAAAATTGCTATTAAAAATTTTTAACTGCTTATATACAAAACCTGCCTACAAATTATAGTTAAATTATTTAGCCCTCTACTCAGCAAATTTTACTTGTTGCTATTAAAATTATAGTACAGGCTGTTAGCAAATCATGGGAAATTTTGTGTTTCAGCAAATTCTTTCCAAGACATTCTGTTCCTCACAGTAAATGAGGTTTTCTCCTTTGCTTTTTGTGATAAAACATTATCATATGAACAACTGCATTTACAAGTTTTTTCTTCCTAATTTTTTTTTTCTTAGAGCATAGATTGAGGCTCTTGGCGAGCATACTCTCTTCTTAATATTTCTGGGTTTGTTTGAGGAATTGACCTTTGTCATAGCTGATGAAATAGAGTAACGCTGTTTCCTTTTGAACGTTAAACTTTCTTTCCAGAAATTCTTCTCGTGGTTAGTAAAAACTAATGCCCGGGTTGTTGTTTTTTGGTTGGTGCTTGTTTCTTTGGGTGGGTGTTACCACATGTGTAGGTTAAGAGAGGAAAAAGGGGAACAGGAAGATGAAAATGGGCTTTCTCATGCACTGCAACAGACCTGGTCATTCCTAGAATCATAAAGGTTGGAAAAGACTTGTAAGGCCGTCAAGTCTGACTGTCAGCCCGACACCACCATGCCTACTACAACACGTCCTGATGTGCCACATCTGCACAGTTTTGAACATCTTCAGGGATGGAANAACAGCTTCAGGGATGGAAACTCCACCACCACCATGGGCAGCCCCTTCCAGTGCTTCACCATCCTTTGAGTAAAGAAATTTTTCATAATATCAACTCTAAGCCTCCCCTAGCACAACTTGAGGTCATGTCCTGTCACTTGTTAACTTGGGGGAAGAAACCAACACCTACCTTGCTACAGGGTCTTCTCCAATCTTCCCAATCTTAACAGCCTCTTATCAAGTTATCTCCTTAGTCTGAAGTGGCCAGTGAAATGTCTTTGTGTGGTCAGAGAGCTGTAGGTCGTGGGCAGAGCCTGGAAGTCCCAGGCCAGCAGTTGCTGGTGAGCCATCGCAGTCACCCTTGGGGATGACTTGGGTGCTGCCCTGGAGAAAAAGAGAGCTGTCTTCAACTTGAAAGCCACAGGGCTTATCCCTGTACAACTGTTTAGGAAAAACTTGTGTTTTGTCAGGGAGTGGTACTTTGCATTTTTGCTAAGTAGTATACACGTTCAAATTTTAACATAACCTCATTTTCATGTGTGGAAGCTGTTTCAAGATGTAGCTTTCAAAATAACTCAGAAAATAGTTTTCTTTCTGTGTTTAAAGGAAGAATAATGCTTTGAGGCATGAGAGACAGAAGGATTGATCTGCATTTGATGGGGCTTTGAGCTGTTACACTTTGTAATGTCTTGTTCTAAGTTTAAAAATGCTAAAAAGTCCATTTCACTCTTAGTGATTTTTTAAATGGGATTCTTTTCATCTGTTCCTGTTTTCTGTTTCATTCCCAGTGAAAACCATTAAAAAGGTTTTTTTTCGCAGTTGAACTGACAGAGTCAAAGTACTGTAAACTCTTCATGACTTGGTTATTTTTCATGTTTCTTCTGAAATGTGAGTGATCATTATCTAAAACTTAGTCTGAAACCTCATCAGCTTTTGCTGTCTCTTAAGTATTGTGATACTAATGAAGACGCTCTTTTGCTAACCAAATAATTGAGGATTTTGGTGTATGAGTTCTGTTGCAAAGTTCTGTAAAAGCCTTTTCGGGGTTTTTTTTGCCTTTTGTAGGCTGCATCGTCTGTCGTGCTTTACCCCCCCTTTGAAACCCAGGCTAGCAACCTGTCCCTGATTGCCATACACAAGTGAGAGTCCTGGTATTTGGGGAGGGAGGACTGACTCAACTTTAACCTTCAAAACAATCCTGTCAAATCTGTATAGTGGGAGCATCACATGTTATTTGTGGAATTGTATGATAGAATCATAGAATGGTTTGGGCTGGAAGAGAACTTAAAGATCATCCAGTTCCACCCTCCTGCCTTGGGCAGGGACACCTCCCACTGGATCAGGCTGCTTACAGCCCCAGCCTGGCCTTGAGCACCTCCAGGGATGGGGTGTGTAGTTATGTTCCTTTAAGATTTCTGTTAAAGGAAAGAGATGAATAGATTACTTTCTGTTAGAGCATTTTGAATAGGTGGTCTCCATTTACTCAGAGGTGTATGCAGACTATGTTACTGGAAGCTGAAATGGTGTGGCTAGCCCTAACTTATTTAGAGGGAATGGCCTCAAGCTCCGCCAGGGGAGGTTCAGGCTGGACATTAGGAAAATATTTTTCACAGGAAGGGTCATTGGACACTGGAACAGGCTGCCCAGAGAGGGGGTTGATTCACCTTCCCTGGAGGTGTTTAAGGGATGGGTGGATGAGGTGCTGAGGGGCAGGGTTTAGTGGTTGATAGGAATGGTTGGACTTGATGATCCGATGGGTCTATTCCAACCTGATGTTTCCATGATTCTATGATTTAACATCTTTTTTAGTCGCAGTAAATGTTTACAGTGCTTTCTTTCTTAGTGGTCAGTGTTTCAGATATGAAGTCACCACTGGGGAGACTGTTGTTTAAATATTTAAAAGTGGGGTATGATTCAGGGGAGGGTGGGATCAAAACTGGGATGTAGGTACTCAGCTCAGGCGAGAGAGAGGCAGCTTGTGTGAACGCTTATGAATGGCAGGACATGTGTGTGATGAGGCAGATGGTGAGTCAGAACTGAGGCTCTGTGAAAGAACGTGTTTTGCTCCACTGTGCTGGGAAAATGAAAACAGAAGGGAAGGGACCGCACCACTTCACTGGGGACTGATGTTTCCTGGGGGGATGAGGTCGGTCCTGTGTGACAGTGGCTGCTGTGAGCGTGCTGATTCATTAGGCAGTGGGCGGTGAGAACCGTCTGCAGGCTCTGGGGGAGGAAATGGCTTGGTTGCTGTAGGGAGAAGGAACATTTTCTGTAACTGCAGGATGTGTGGATGGAGCTTACAGATAGCGTATCTGTAGCACATCGGTTAAATACCCTCGTGTTGTGAGATAAGGATTTACTAGAGGACTAAAATAGGATATGAAACTGAGGTTTGGCATCTTGTGCTCAAGTAAAACAGCTTTTTTAAGTCATTGAGAATTGTCCTCTGTCACCTTCACTGTATTCAAATTAAGTTTGGTTTTAAAAACATGAACGAACGGTGTTGCAGGAGCCAAGTCCCTGCCTACTTTCAACAACAAAGCTAACTCCCAGTTAGTTGGAGTTGGAGGAAAGGGTTGCTCATTTAAATGCAGATGAGAAGAAGTAACAGATGAGTTGGAAGAGTGTAAAAAAGAAGCTGAGTTTCACTGTATATTGAAGGTGTGGCGCAGAGGTCTTTGAGATCAAGCTGGCTCATAGGCTGAGAAAACACAAACACAGCTCAGTGACATAGAGCCCGATATATTTGTGCAGCCCTTTCTCCAGTTTATGGTGCTGTTCATCCTTCATCCAGATCATCTGCCGGCAGATAAGGGTGTTTACTCTTGTGTCAGCAAACAGAATACTTGTTCTAACATGAAAAGCCTGTTTCCAGTGCTAAAGTAATGTGTCTGCTTCTCCCATTCAAAACATTCTGATGCTTTGATTTGTAGCAGGAGTTTGAAACAGCAGATGTAGTTTGATGTGAAATTAAACTTCTGCATGACAGCCACCTGAACAAAAATTCTGCTGGCCTAAGCTTGTAAAAGTTGCAGATCTCAGTATGTGACTGTTTACCTAGGCCTCAGAATGTAACAAACTAATTAGCTTTGGCTGTGGCACTATGGAAAATGAGGCTGGAAAATGAGGGACATCTGAATTCTCCTCCTTCAACATGTGTTCAGTAATGCTGAAGTCAGTTACACAATTGTCTGCTGTCACTGTCAGAAAAGCCCTATGTAGTTGTTGCACAGGATGGTCTGTACTCTAAAAGAAGGCGGCTGTATAATACATCTTTTCCTCTTGTGTGTCCCTGTACTGGTGTTTCTTCTAAATTTCTAAATTCCTCCACTGAATATGGAATTGGAAATTGCCTGACTTCCAAGCTCTGTCTTCCTACTGCTCTCTAGCACTTTTCACCTCAGTGTCCGAGTTTCACAAGACTGATGTTCAGCTATGATGAAAAGCACCCAGCATTATGGGTTTTATAAACACAGTTAATCTGCAACAAAACCTTGGAAGTTATTCTAACAAAAATGTCCTTTTATCTACATTTAATCAAATTTAATAGCTCAGTAATAATGGGGGGATGTTGGGGTCTTTATAAAAAATAATGTGGCTTTTGCCTTTGCTGTCTTACTGTGACTATCTTAAAGCAGCTTTTAGTTTAGAGATTTCTGGAAGTCAGCTTAGAGCTGGATTTTGAGCTGCCGCAACAGATCGTGTGTCTATAGACAGGAGTGATAATTTATTAATAAGTCTGTTAAGTTCGGAAATTGAAAGGGAACCAGCATGGCTTTATCTGAAAAGAAGGAAATATGTGGTTAAACGGTTTTGGCTACAGCCTTGGGTGGTTTCCATTCTCCAGAAAGAGGAGAGGGGAAAAGGAGTCTAAATTACTTTCTCTAAAATAAAGGAAAAAGCACCATTGTGCTTTACCATGTGTTTTAAGTAGAGAAGAGTTTCTGCAGTCACATGTGTGGTTTCAATATGAATTACACTAAATTTGAATGATTGTGTAGGAATTTCAGAACTTGAATACCTTGCAAAGGAATTAATCCTTTCAAAGGTAAAAAATGTTTATTATCTGAGTTTTCAAGATGTCCAAATCCAGTGGTGTAAGGCTTTGAGGGCTCTGATTCAGGAGCACAATGCTTTATCTTAAAAGGTCAGGCTGGGTGCTGGTGGTTTCCAGGCTGCGTTGTCAGCTGCTCAGCTGTTGGTCAGTGTGCTTAAGGCAGATAGCGGGCATCGGTAATCACATCGGTGCTCTCAACTTCTTTTCCTTTTCCCCTTTGACTTCCAAAGACTTTCACAGAATCTCTGGCACTGCTCAGGCTTCCAGGTGATGTGTGAGGTGTTTCATTTGAAGTACTGAGCCCTCAGCTTAGCATTGGAGCTGTCTGCTGCTTGTGCTGAGCTCTGAAGTTTACGTGTGATGCAGCATTTGCTGTTGTGACCAAGGCTGTTGAACAGTGCTGAAGCAAGGCAATGGCAGTGTAATATTCCTTGTCAAGACAACAAATAAAAAATACTGTCATTCTGGGAAACTTGAAAGGCTGGATTTTGTTGCCTGTGCAGCGTTCTGTGTAACATTAGATGTCCCAGTCTTTAGTTGTGGGCCAGAAGGATAGGGGAGGCTAGGTGAAAGGTAAACCCTAAAGGAAGACAAGCAAACTGCTTTTTTGCTTCTGCAAAAAGTGATTAGCATTAGACTACAAACTGTTTTGTCTTCATAGACCCATAGTTATGTTGCTTTTTTTTTCCTTTTGAATTATTCTGCATTAGAAGAATGACTTCTGATTCTTAACTACTTAAATACATCTGTTAGGTTGATAGCGCATACTTTGTTTCTTGTGTGATGAATGAATGAAGACTGTGCTGAAAGGCAGGAGTGTTGTATTTCATATTTTGAAATGATTAATCTTGAAATGAGGGCTGTGGGAGGTGGTTTCCTGGTAGTCCATGTCTTACTCATGCTGGTTCTGACACCTCTGAGCGCAAAGGCCGTTGGCCGGTATGTCTGCACCCTGCATGACGTGCTGTCATCGTAGAAGTCATAGGTGTGATGACTTGCATGGCTAGTTCTGTGAATGCAAAGGCAGAAAACCAGTCTGTCCTCTTCTCAGCTGAGACCCTGTGGTAGGAAGACTGATTCAAGAGAAGATATGCTTCAACTAACCTTTGTTTCTTAATTATTGACTATTGTACTAATTAAAACTTCTGAAACATAGAATCATAGAATCACCAGGTTGGAAGAGACTTACCAGATCGAGTTCAACCATTCCTATCAATCACTAAACCATGTCCCTCAGCACCTCGTCCACATGTCCCTTAAACACCTCCAGGGAAGGTGACTCAACCCCCTCCCTGGGCAGCCTGTTCCAGTGCCCAATGACCCTTTCCGTGAAATTTTTTTTCCTAATGTCCAGCGAGAACCTCATACTGAAGTGTGATAAGTTGCAAAAATTAAGCTTGGATCAAATATGTGTTTTCTTTGTCAAATGAACATCACTTGTTTGTCAATTGATATCATGTTATTTCTTCCTTCAGTTTATGGATTGCTTTTCGTGTTGTGTAGTGCTTAATTTTAGTAGGACAGCCTTTGTGTAAGGAAGACTTGCCTTCCTTCTGCACATCCTCTGTCACTGTGCATTTTCTTTTACTGCTTGAGTGACCTTAGCTGATAAGCGTGGAACTAAGCAAGTAGGCACAGTCGGGCTCTTTGGAATGCACTACAGCGCTAAACATCAGTTATGCCATGAGGATTTGTCAGAGGATGGATTTAGAACTATTAGAGGAGTTGCTGTGTTAAAATTCCCCTACCTTGGTGGGCCACTCCTGAAGACTGCAAAGACTCACAGGAGTTTGAATGTTGAGGCAGTCTGTAAGTCTTAAGTGGATGTTGACCTGTGTGCAAGCTTTGCCTCTCTGGTGATTCAGTCTGTTCTACGAGGGGTTTTGACTTGAAATAACTACTGAAAGTTGATTTCTGTTTTTGTTTTTGTTTTTTTTACAGTTCAGGTAGTATTTACTGCTGTTTGGATTTTTTTAAGGCTGATGTCATTAAAGCATCAAACTCACATAGTGTCGTATTTGCTTCTTTTTAAATTTCCTGTGTGGAGATAAATCTCTAGCCTTTAGAAGGGGAAATACTTCGGCTTCAAATCACTGTATGCCGTGATCTAGATGTAGGGCCCTAAACTCGTGCAGTATTCCTTGCTGCAGCTTCGTGCAATGTGTGTTGATGCGATAGATGGGGTTTGATCATCTGGTGGCACTTCTTTTGAAAAGCCTTTCACAAATGCTAGAAGAGACACAGGAAGACTTTCTTCTTTTCAGCATGGTGTGTATATACAGTGTATTTTACTGAACTTTGAGTAGCTTGTGAATCTGAGGAGGACTGAAACTGTTGTTTGTCCTATGAAAGAGCTCACGTACTGGGGTAAAATATGGTGCTTTATGGGAATAGGAAAGCCTTTTGTTCGATAACCATTTAAATGTGCTGTGAAGGATCCTCCCTGTCTGGCAGGATGCCGCTTTTTTTTTGTGACACGAAGGTAGGCTGACAAGAAAAAGTTACTTTAACTGAAAGCAATAACAGAATTCTAACCAAATCCTGGTACGTGGCAGTTAATAAAATGAGAACACAGCTTAAATTTATTCCATCCAGTACAGTAGACAAAAGTTACCACACTGGCTTGATTAAAATGAGTTCTTGGAAAGGAGGCAGGAGAAGCTGTTAACTAGAGTTTCGTGTTACCAGCTGGTTTGAATGTTCTTCTAAGAATACACACAGAAGCTTCCTGCATCAGTATCTTCATTACGCGGGCATGTGGGTAAATGGTTTCAAACTAATAGCGTGCGTACTGCTTTTATTTCAGGTGTACTTGAAGGCACCTATGATTCTCAATGGTGTCTGCGTAATCTGGAAAGGCTGGATAGATCTACAGAGACTGGATGGTATGGGCTGCCTGGAATTCGATGAAGAGCGAGCACAGGTAAGATGTTCCACCCATAGCTGCTGTGCCTGAGACATTTGTTCTTCTGGAAGTGAACACACAGTCAGGGAGTGATTACACATTCTAATTTCTTTTCTTTCTGCCTTCACTTTGAGTACAAATTCCAAGGAAAACTTACAGTATACAAGTTCAAGGTAGTGGTTGTATCTAAACTGGTATTTTAATTAGATCAAAATATTAAAGGCAGGAATCATCTGTAGTTTACAATTTGATGAGTGATTTAGCAATGTTACTGTGCTACAAGAGTAGTAAATCTTACAGAATGTCAAAATCTATGTCTGTAACTTAACTGTTTAACTGGCAAGTTATTCCAGCTGTTATAGGTGTGGTTATTTGAAGTAGATTTTTGGTTTATTCTATAGGGGGAAGAGGGTGAATGTTTGGGGTTTTTTTTATTTGACCTCTAGAACAGTAGACTGTTCTGTTAAGGCTTGGCAGCTTTTGAGAACTTAACTTCTGATCTACCTACTTCCTACCACCAAAGAGACTAACAGCTGAGTCTTTGGACACACAAGAACAAAGTAAACACAGAGGAAATGCTTTTTTTAGTGCATATCATGTATGTAAGGTTCACTTACACAGCTGTAGCATTCCTTAATTTAGTGAGACTTGAGACTGATCTTTGATTTTGAGATGTAACTGCGTATCAAAGCTGCTCAACTTTTCTGGAAAGCTGCTGCACAATGTTTATGTGGGTTGCCAAATGGATCACCAGTCTCTGTAGTGGATAGTGAATAGGATGTAGTGACATCAGTAACCAGAGTAGTGACTTAAAGTCTATGTCTTGTGATGAACTCAGCGGTTCATTTCTTTAATTTGATAATTAGAAAATGTTAGAAGTGTGTGAAGGCACAGTCCAAAGCACTTCTGAATGCAAGGGTTTGTTAAGCATGCAGAGAGAAGGGCGAACAATTTCCTGCATCCTTTTTTTCTGCCCTCACCAAATTCTGTATTGGTACTCCAGCAAATTATTCTGTTACAGCCATTTTCTCCTAACTTCTCTCTGAAGACCTCTTCTTACACCCAAGACCATCGTGAGTTCCCCTAACTTTTCTAGAAGACTGAGTAATTCACTCTGAATCACTGCTCAGCGTCTCCTAAATGGTAGCTCTGTCTTTTTAATCTTGATAATATAATGAAATTGAAGCTTTCTTTATCTCCTTCCTTTTGTTCCGTTGAACTCAGAGACCCAAAGCAACTCACTCTTGAATAATTGACTGGTTTGTGTAACACTGGTGATTCCCTTTGTCTTGCCTTGTTATACCTTATGTCTGTCATGCGTACGAGTGATTTTTGCAAAAACTTAAAATT
>WAAB01017243.1:5748-38501 GCA_013389865.1 Piaya cayana | reverse complement strand
TATTTGCTTCTTTTTAAATTTCCTGTATGGAGAGAAATCTCTAGCCTTTAGAAGGGGAAATACTTCGGCTTCAAATCACTGTATGCCGTGATCTAGATGTAGGGCCCTAAACTCGTGCAGTATTCCTTGCTGCAGCTTCGTGCAATGTGTGTTGATGCGATAGATGGGGTTTGATCATCTGGTGGCACTTCTTTTGAAAAGCCTTTCACAAATGCTAGAAGAGACACAGGAAGACTTTCTTCTTTTCAGCATGGTGTGTATATACAGTGTATTTTACTGAACTTTGAGTAGCTTGTGAATCTGAGGAGGACTGAAACTGTTGTTTGTCCTATGAAAGAGCTCACGTACTGGGGTAAAATATGGTGCTTTTTAGGAATAGGAAAGCCTGTGTTCGATAACCATTTAAATGTGCTGTGAAGGATCCTCCCTGTCTGGCAGGATGCCGCTTTTTTTTTGTGACACGAAGGTAGGCTGACAAGAAAAAGTTACTTTAACTGAAAGCAATAACAGAATTCTAACCAAATCCTGGTACGTGGCAGTTAATAAAATGAGAACACAGCTTAAATTTATTCCATCCAGTACAGTAGACAAAAGTTACCACACTGGCTTGATTAAAATGAGTTCTTGGAAAGGAGGCAGGAGAAGCTGTTAACTAGAGTTTCGTGTTACCAGCTGGTTTGAATGTTCTTCTAAGAATACACACAGAAGCTTCCTGCATCAGTATCTTCATTACGCGGGCATGTGGGTAAATGGTTTCAAACTAATAGCGTGTGTACTGCTTTTATTTCAGGTGTACTTGAAGGCACCTATGATTCTCAATGGTGTCTGCGTAATCTGGAAAGGCTGGATAGATCTACAGAGACTGGATGGTATGGGCTGCCTGGAATTCGATGAAGAGCGAGCACAGGTAAGATGTTCCACCCATAGCTGCTGTGCCTGAGACATTTGTTCTTCTGGAAGTGAACACACAGTCAGGGAGTGATTACACATTCTAATTTCTTTTCTTTCTGCCTTCCCTTTGAGTACAAATTCCAAGGAAAACTTACAGTATACAAGTTCAAGGTAGTGGTTGTATCTAAACTGGGATTTTAATTAGATCAAAATACTAAAGGCAGAAATCATCTGTAGTTTACAATTTGGTGAGTGATTTAGCAATGTTACTGTGCTACAAGAGTAGTAAATCTTACAGAATGTCAAAATCTATGTCTGTAACTTAACTGTTTAACTGGCAAGTTATTCCAGCTGTTATAGGTGTGGTTATTTGAAGTAGATTTTTGGTTTATTCTATAGGGGGAAGAGGGTGAATGTTTGGGGTTTTTTTTATTTGACCTCTAGAACAGTAGACTGTTCTGTTAAGGCTTGGCAGCTTTTGAGAACTTAACTTCCGATCTACCTACTTCCTACCACCAAAGAGACTAACAGCTGAGTCTTTGGACACACAAGAACGAAGTAAACACAGAGGAAATTACTTTTTTTAGTGCATATCATGTATGTAAGGTTCACTTACACAGCTGTAGCATTCCTTAATTTAGTGAGACTTGAGACTGATCTTTGATTTTGAGATGTAACTTCGTGTCAGAGCTGCTCAACTGTTCTGGAAAGCTGCTGCACAATGTTTATGTGGGTTGCCAAATGGATCACCAGTCTCTGTAGTGGATAGTGAATAGGATGTAGTGACATCAGTAACCAGAGTAGTGACTTAAAGTCTATGTCTTGTGATGAACTCAGCGGTTCATTTCTTTAATTTGATAATTAGAAAATGTTAGAAGTGTGTGAAGGCACAGTCCAAAGCACTTCTGAATGCATGACTGGTTTGTGTAACACTGGTGATTCCCTTTGTCTTGCCTTGTTATACCTTATGTCTGTCATGCGTACGAGTGATTTTTGCAAAAACTTAAAATTCAAACAAGCTTTTTCCAAATAACCTTTACTTTCCCTTTGTGCCCTTTGGAGTTTGCTTCTGCCAGTTGTGCACTGGAACCAATTTATATAAGGATGCATTTTCTGTTTCACCTGTGTGTCTGTCATTCTCAGGCCTCGCTTCCTCGGGGTTTAATCACTCTGCAGCCACAGTTGGTCACTGTGCAACAAGTAGGAACACTTTGATTCCATGTGAATGCCGAGAGCACTCCTCTGTTCCAGGCCTGCAGAACTGGAGAGCATATTGATTGATTAATTTCTAGTCAAGAGCTGGAAGTATCCAAATCACCTTTTATATGGAGACATGGCAAACTTTGTGGTACCTTGCCTTTCTCTAACTTAAGAAACTGGTTTGCACGTTATTGACATAATATTACTGTGACTAGGTTCTGTGTTAAATAGAAATGCTTTGTTCAAAACAGCGTCTTTGAGATACTCGCAGCCCTGCCTTCTTCTGGATGCTTGGAAAGAGGGATTATAGGGATAATAGTCCTACCTTTTGTTTAATCCATGGGAAAAACCACAAAACCAAGCTTTTACTTGCATGCTGTGCTTTGCTGTGGCATTCACTTCTTCCAAAGCTGAGTGTTGGCATCCTGAGTAGCGAAGCTCCTGTTGCAGCATTGCAGCAGTGTTTCTTTGGGAGGAGAGTCACTGTTGCAGCCTCCATTGGTTAGAAAGCCTTTAGGCTATAATGGCTTACAGGGAAAGGGCAGTTGTCGGCCTTTGAGGTCTGTGCAAGGTAAAGCACAAGGTTCTGGATCTCTCTTTGGTTTGATTCATAGCACTAAGTTATGAATAGCTTCTGAACTGAGAGGAGTCCAATTTGAATGTTCACTCAGAAGGAGATAGCATCGCTGTTTTCCAAAACTGCAGATTTCTTGGAAAAAGTGGATGCCCTTTAAAAAAAAAAAAGGTGGTCAGGTGAGCTGTGGGTTCAATTTTTCTTTTTAACTACTCAAAAATTCCTTTTTGCTTTCTTCAAAAGCGTTTGTGCCCTGAGCACATGGTTTATTCAGGTTTTAGGGTTTTTTTGAGGGGATGTATGCATGCTCTCAGGTGCGAGTGCTTTCTTGAGTTTGAGGACAGGACGCTGAGCTGGAGGCATTACACAGTGTGGATCTACAGAGATAGGGTTGTATTCAATTAAGGGTGTGCAATATGGTTTTGGTTTGTGCCGAGAACGGTTATTACAGGGAGGTCTTTGGTCATCTTATTTGCCACAGTGGTAGTGCTTAAGAGTTCCTGGGTGCTATATAGTCGCGGAGAAGTAGCTGCACCCTTGTATTTATTAGTATTATAAATATTTGACAATCTCTTACATTCTCCAGTTTCCTTTTTCCTGTATCTGTCACTTTGCTTCCTTTTTGAAAACTATTTTAATATTACCAGTGGCAGTTGACCGAACTGCTGACTTTGATCCCAGAATAACACTGATGTCAGAGTGGATTTAAGTGCCTCATGCTAGGCAGTGCATCGCCTGTGTTTTACCTGCTGTCTTTTGCAATAAGAGGCTCTGTTGGCATTCACACACCCCCATAGGCACCCCTCGCTCCTGTTTGCTGGGAGGCTTGTCTTACACATACGGAATGCTCTTGCATTTTCCTGTCTCTTACCACTTACTTCTGACTAATACTGGGATCGGATAATTATTTTTTTATTCTGCCACGCTTTGGGTATTATACTATCCTTCACCAGCTCAAAACAGATTGTAGAAAGTAAAACCACATGCATAATAATGAAGTACTTCAGTTGTAACTTTTAAACCAGTGTTGTTTCTATTTCATTCACAGCCTGCTTATGTCCTGCTACTAAACAGTCTCACTTTTCATTCCTGGACATCCTGATTCAGCTGCTGCTTCAGTCTTCTGTGGACTGACACACATAAAAAGTCTACATGTGGGCTTTAATATCTTCCCTGTGTGGGGCTGAAATGTCCCTGGTTTTGATATTTGTCTTGAGTGTCACTAAAAGTTTGTTTCTGTCTTCAGTACTTCTGTATCTCCTCTGTGATGGAGCATTCTTGCTCTGTTCACTCCGTAGATAGGAATGATTGTTCTCACAAGATCTCAGACTGTTGACAAGAGTACGTGTGTGAGTGAAGCTGTGTCAGCTTCTCTTTTTACTTTTCTTTCTGGGTTGAGGCATTTTTGTTCTGTTCTCGTCTTGATATGCCTCATGTTTTTTTATTCTTCTTTCATAATAGATTCATACAGGAGCATTTTTATTGATTAAAACTAAGATGGAGAAATGATTTGGTCTCATACAGTTGAATTCCCCAGGTTTATAGTTACTAGATTTGAGTGACATTTGGAAAAACATTTGTTAAATTCCTATTGTACAAGATCCTGAAACTTTTTTTTCATTTCTGTTATAATAAATAAGCAGTAGAGCAGGCTTTAGGTTTTTTACTTAAGTTCTCATACTCTTCCTCCCCCCCTTTCTCAGTCCTACATTAATCAGTGTTTCAGCTGTCAACATGTGTTCATTCAGGATGTCAACATACTGATTCTTTTCTTATGAATTTCTGCTTTAGTTCCTTTAGATAATGACCATTTGTTTAAAATATTCTGACTGAGGCTACATGTTACCCTCTTATTTCATGACCACTTTAAATTATGATAAAATGCAGAAATCTTTTATTAATAAAAAGCCCTGCTTTTGTATCTCAGACAATTTCAGGTCTGTTAAAGAGTTAATAAAGACATAAATACCTTTTGCAAACTAGAAATAAAACGGCTTTTCTGTAGTCATCTGGGAGGCAAGCTTGTTTATTTTATCTCTATCCTTTTGCATTATTAAGAACAAACTTAGTTTCCACTGTCTGGCCTTGGTTCTATACATTGCACGAGCATTAAGATAGCTACAAGGGGCCAAATTCTACGCTTAAAAATAGTAAGTAGTGTTAAAATGCTATCTTACTGGCAGGTTTAAACATTGCCTTTTGAGATAGGTTTCTGGGGAGCTGGCTGCGGGAGCTGCTGACTGACAGATGTTTGTATTTAACTGTGTTAAGCCACGAGGGGCAACCACTCACATCACTTCACAAAGCAGCCCCAGGGTCCACGATTGTGCCTATGGCAAAAAAGGCAATTTAACATTCTTTCAGGCTCGAGATGCTTTATCTTAAATTAAAAAATTTATGCACTTAATCCCTTGGTATATTAAGATTGAATTTGGTTCTTGGTGTGTTTTCATGCTCCATAGTGAAGGTTATGATTTTCTTATTTTAAATCATTTAAAAAAAATCAACTTGAAAATAGCATTTGTGTGTGTGTGTGAATCATAAGCAGAGTTAGTTGTAATTATAGTTGAGTTACGAGGAGGGGAGAAGCAACACAGTTAATTCTTTACTATTTTGTGTAACCTCTTTAGACTTCTTTCTGAACATTGTGACTGGGGAACACCTGTCTATTTTCATTCTGAGCAAAATACATACTAGAAGGTCTCTTTAATAATAATAATAATTTGTAATCCAATTAACAATGGCTTACATTTTAATAACACTTTATTTAAAACTTTTTGTAATAGAAAATATGATTTGAAGGCTGTATCTCTCTGTGAGCATTCATTTATTACGTCTATTCCTGTGCATAAGCCATTGTTGAAAATAAACAATGGGGCTGTAGAAAACCTGCAGGTTTCTCCTGCGTTGTGTGGGAATGTGTACAAATTAGCGTGCATCAAATGAACCGCTTTGCGCTTCCTTACACATCTAAATGTAAGTAATTTAAATAACAAGTAATGGTTATGAGTGTTTGTACAGATGCACCTTTGTCAGCTTTTGATAAAATGGAGGATTTGTTTGGTTTAATTTAGATAATACTTCTTTAAAACAAAAGAGAATTAAATTACCATTATGTATATAATGATGCTGATGAACTCTGTCTAGATATACTTGTGAATATTGTGTTCATAATTAGCTTTTATAAGGAGAATGAAACATATCGTCTCTTTCATGTAACTTCAGAGAATTCCTGGCTGTTAAAAAAACAGCAGCATTTTAAACTACTTTTGAAAAGCAATTCTCCTTTGAAAGTGTATTTTAGTAGTAGCTCTGCGGCTTTGGTTCTCCACTGCAGCCATGAAGGTGAGTATTATTTCATTAACCTGTATTGGCATTTGCTGGAGCTCATCTGTGTTCTAGCAGAGCCTGTAGGACATGCTGCCAGGTGACCTCTAATATTTAAAGAAATGTTATCTGGTAGAAGGGAGGGTAGCCTGTTTTGTCACTCTCTCATCTGGTTTGGTAGCAGGAGGATGCATTGGCACAACAAGCCTTTGAAGAAGCTCGACGAAGAACTCGTGAGTTTGAGGATAGAGACAGGTCTCATCGGGAGGAAATGGAGGTGAGGGTTTCACAGCTGCTGTCAGTAACTGGTTAGTACTTTCCCAAAACTTCAGATTGTTTCCATTTGTTTGTCTGTTTGTGCAATGTTGTGTGTTTTGTTTGCTGTTTGATGTTGTCATAAAAATTGCAAAATGCATTGGTTTTAACTATTGTAAATTAATTTCAAGATTTTGAACCGTTGATCAGAATTTTCTGATTTTAACCTTTTTTCCTTTCTGTAGATGGTCTTTTCTGTGGTTCCATTAGCTGTAAGGGTACATTTCTTCACAGAGCTGCCATCTCTCTCTCAAAGGATACTTGAGCAGCAGGGAGAGGGATCTTGTGTCCCATGCTTTTCTCATGAATGCAGGAAAGGCTGTGGGTGTGTAATTTTGTAGCTCGCTGTCCCATGTTGTGGGAAGCATTACCAGTGAATTTAATGAGATCCCACTGTCTGCGTTCTTGCGCAGGATAGTTTTATTTTCCTCTCACTCTTTTCTTACTGGCAAGGAGTCTTGCTCCTCTATTTCAGTTGGTGCAGTTCCCCTATCTTGTTCTTTGCTTCTGTAGGGCCCCACAGTCTTGAATCTTTTTCCTCCTTGATGAGAGCAGAAATTAGTGGGATCAGGAAAAGAGGAGCCAGGAAAGGGAATGGAAACCAGCTGCTCTGAGATGTCAGAAAGGCAAGAGCTGTAAGAGGACGAGTAATGCATAAGGAGAGATGGCAAGTTAAGTCAGGCTGTAGGTCAGGCAGAGAAAACAGAGACACTTTGAATTTCTGTCACTTGCTAACTCTGTTTCATATTTCCCACTTCATCAGCATGGCCTGATTTTACTGATAACTGCAATCTATCTGCTGCTTCTCAGGTTTTTGGCAAATTCAGTTGTTCTTGCTAACCTATGTTTCTTCTGGCAGCCTTAGTGATAATTGAGATGATTAGGCTGACGTCTTTCCCTTCTAAGTACAATTGGAAGACAGAGCATGAGAATGAGAGGGAAAAGGCAGATGCAGAGAACAGTATCTCTCACTTTGAAGAGATGACTGATGTAGCTAGGTACCACGACAGCGGTAGCAAAGGCTAAATCCTTTTATTGGAGGCCTCACTACTGCTGGGTCACCTGAATTGTTCTGTTGCAGTCACAGCACGGGTAGAATCTGCTTGTAAGCTCAGTTTGAGAGGAAGGTAGAATTAACTTAAAGCTATTCACAAAGTTCTGTGGCAGCTTGCCTTAATTTTAACAACACAGTAGGAACTTGAAGCCTAGCCTTTAGTCCCTAGCCTCAACTTACTTCAAGCTTTTTCTGGTTTGCTTATCTTTACTGTGCCTTGCTTCCCACTCCTCTTACTACAGAGAAGAATCTGTGTGCTTACTGAATGCTGAGGGTTAAAAACATGACACTTCCTGAAAGAAATGTTGGAGTTTTGTGAGGCTTACTCTTTTTTCTAAGTGTAGAAAACTCTTATTTGCAGCTAGTATGTGCAAAAACTCTTTCAATTAACAGTGAGATTGAGGTAATATGGAGCATCTGAGGCTGCACAACAGACATCAAAACTTGTGACACTGAGACACAAAGAGCAGCATCCCTGGCCAGCTGCAGGAGCCGGATTTAATAACTTCTGAGAAGACTCTTGCTTTTAATAAGACAACAGGCAGTTGTTAGTAAATTATGTCCTTATTAGCTGCCAATACCTATTTTCTCTTAAAACAACAATAGTCATTGTCCCAACTCTAAACCACTGACATAGCTCACCTGCAGAAAGGAAGAAATGGAAAAATTACTGACTTTAAGTAGAATGAAAACCATTGTGAAAGATCCTTCAAATTTGTGGTATCAAATATAGGGTTTTAATAATTGCAATATATTGTTATGCATGCTGCTTTGTTACCGTATGTGTTTAATATGTATAACCGAGATATCCTTGCCTTAATTACCTATAGTTCTAAAATTGGTTTTTATATTTCAGTTTTCATTTGTGTATTTTGGGGAAGATGTGCTGGCCACATCTGGGGTGTTTACAGATGAGCTTTGGCACTCTGGATCTTAGCACTGCATAAAATTGGGGTCTGTAGGGTAAAGGCAGGAGAGAGAGTAGAGATAGAGATAGACTTAACGCATTGCTAAGTAGTCATATTTCCGCACCGTTCATTCTTTCCTGACTTTCACTTCAGCTGTGTTCTAATGCAGCATTTGAGCAGAATAAAGTGAAGGTTAATCAGTAAGCACTTACAGAAGGTGCTTGTGATCATCATGTAGAATTCTCAATAGAAAGCGATGTGTAAATGTGCATTCCCATGTTTGTTGTATTTATGGTCTGTGTTGGGTTTTCTGCTGCTCATATGCTCAGTCGATTTGGAAACTTCATCTGTTGTACCCCTCTGAGGGTTGCATGGCTGACAGCTATAAAAGTGTTAGTCTCAATGATGTTGTGTACTGTTTGTGTAATTTCAGTAGGTCAAATAGTATATTTGGTCACACTATAGAGATGGTACTTGGAGTTTGTTATAGGGCAGCTAGAAAAGGTGCATTCTGAGCATGCTGATTTTTTTCTGTAAGTACACTGCATGCACATAGAGATCTCTTCAGCACAGTTTTTTTAATACAATATCTACACCTTTTATTGTTTCTAATGAAGATTCTTTGTTCCTGCTAAGTCTGGCATGGACAATAAAACTCTGAATTGCCAGACCTGGAAGAGGATTTCCTCAGTGTTAATGATTGTTTCGGGAGTTGCAGTACTATAAAACCAGGCTATTTCAGACAGTAGAATTACAGCTGAAATGCCTTTAATAGAGACCAGATTCAGCTTCAGCTGAGGGAGGAAAGGGGAATCCTGCAATATTCCACCCACTCCTATTCAAAACAGGGGCGCCAGCTCTTTGGAAACACTTATCCATCTAAAGCCTGGCAGCATATGAAAATGATCAGATCCAGTTCTTTATTTATACAGCTTTCTGTATAGAAAAGATTCCCTGTTCTAAGTCTCCCTGTAGACTGTAAAAACAAAGTGGTATATCCTTGCCTAGGAGTGATCAGCAGAGGCTGTTGAAAACAGTTTAAATTGTTTGCATATGGCAGTTGAATGTTAGAGGTGAGATACTTTGAAGGCAGGGGGAAGTAGCAAGTGCAGTAACAGTTTAGGAATAATCCCTCTACTAATTTTCTTTTGTAAGTATCCTGAAAAAAAACAACCAGCCAACAAAAAAAGCCCCTCGGATGGCTGTCGGGTTTATTTGCCTTCCTTTCATCATACTCTGCCCCTTCTTTTGATGACTTCATTAGCACAACAGATCCTTATTTCAGTGAACATCGTCTTTGCAGCTGAGGGCAGAATCACTAGTGGTTAGTAGGTTGTGCTGGAATTTCCAGAAGTGATCACACTTCTGTGCAATTATGGCTTTCCTCTAATGTAAATAGGGTGTGAGCGGGGTTAGGAATTTTCATTGAAGCTTTTAAGTGTCTCTGAGTTGAACATCATTTTGTTATTTGTAACACATTTTCAGAAGCTTCTGGGTTTTCCTGTCAATTTTACATAGCTTGGTCACATCGGATAGTGCACACCCAGCCTTGCTGTTCAGGATTCTTTTGTTTCAAAGATGCTTTTGAAGAGAGTGTGTGTTTTTAATGAATGCCTTCAAATTTAAATATATATTTCAATGACTTTCACTTTAACAAAAACATTGGAATGCTGAGACAGTAAATGTTTGGTGATACACATGAAGGAAGACCTTATCTCCAGTTCAAGACTACTGTAAAAATAAAGGATTGCATGAAACCTCATAACTTTAGGAGCACTGAGGTACTTGGCGAAGTAGCACTTCTTAATGGTTTCATACCAGTTGAAGACAAAGTTCTCTTTCCATGAGCAAGTACCACACCACAAAGAACTTGGTCTAAGGCCATTACTTGTTATTCTGGAACTGGTGTTGTGGAACAGGTATATGAACTTGAAGAATTTGTGTGTTTCTCTTTGCCAAGTGGAAAAAAGAGAATGAGGAGATTGAAATCAGGTGCTTTGCTTTCTCCTAGTTAATATGGGTTTGGTGTGAACCACCAGAGTTCAGTGTCAGAATAAGAAGTGTTCTGCAGGAATTACTGTGAAGTTGCTCTTTAGATGTGCTTGACTCTTTCAGTTAAAGCTTCTGCTTTTTGTTCAGTGTTCTAGCCACAGTAGCATGGTGCAAAATGCATTACATAGTCCAGGATGACTCTGAGAGATTTGAACAGCCCCCAGATGATGAAATTAGAACGTATCCAAAGGTAATAGCCTGTGTACAGCCCAGAAAAGCAAGGAGCCAGTGCTTCCTGACAGCAATTCACTGGTGCAGAAGGTACAAACCAGTGGATTTCTAGCAAGGAGATGGGTAAAAAGAAGAGGCTGGTTTGTGTCTTGTGTGCCTACGGGGTTTTTGTTTTGCATAGGCAAACTATAACTTCAAAACTGAAGTGATCCCTTCGTGTGTGCATACTGTTAGGCTGGAGCTTAACTAAAGATGTTCTCCTGAGCACTTTACATAGGGGTGAGTTGGATCTCTTCTCAGTTTTCCAATGCAGTTTGTTCAGCCAGCATTTCTGAAATGTCATATTCTTCCATTTTGTGTTCATTTCCCATGTTACTGTCATGCTCTTTATTTTAGCAACACCGTGAGTAAAGAAATGGAGTGGTTTGCTCTTCCCTGAAACAGTCTAGTCTAGCAATCTGTCTGTTTGTGGTCTTGTGCTAAATATAAATTACATTAATGGCTAGGCAGAGCCATATTAGGAAACTGCATGAAATTCCTGTTTTAAAAACCTTCATTTGCTGAAAAAAACCCCTATTCTGAAACTTTTATTTCTTCCACTAGAAATCTTTCTCAATACAAAGCACCAGCCTGCCCCCCACCTTAAAAACTGCTGGAGTAAGAATTTACTGAAGCGTCAAATACTCAATGCTGCCTTATGCTTCTATACTTTTTCACTGTTAGGAATCCAGTTAAATGGGAGAGATTTATTTCATTTAATTGTGCTGAAGTTGTTAACTCATAGTAAACAGGATTTTGCTACAGAAATGTCAACAGTTCACGATTGAAACAGAATTGAGTAGTAGGACTCACTTTCCTGTTTTTCCAAGGTTTTAGACAGTGAAGTTCTCCCTTCTTTCTTAAAAAAAAGAAAAAGGAACTTAAGTTGAAACTACTAGTGTAAAAAAATACTCTAATTAAAAGTATTTTTGTCAAGCCTAACTTGCTTCAGAAGAAAATACAATATATTTCAATAAAGTCCTTTGAATTTATTTAGTATTTATTGTGTGTACTCTCCAAACTGACAATGATATAAAAATAGTACAACTTTTAATACAGCCTTTTGGAGGTGAAAGAAACCAAAACTGTTAATTCTTCATGTGCACTGGGTAGACCAGACTTTCTATATGCTTGTGTGCGTAGATAAGCGTATATATAATGAGCATATATATAATTTGCTTATAATCAAGATGAATACAACATAATTTAGAAAAAAGCTTTACAGTAGGTGTGTGAATACGCGTTGTTTCAAAGGTTTTACAGTGCAAGTGTAGTACAAATAGGCCGGTAGTGTTATGAGTGTTGTTTCACAAGAACTTGAAATGGCTGGTATCTGTAAAAGTGCTGTGGAATGCATATATCAGAAAAAAACAATTTGTGCTGCACAGAATCGATGCTGACTGTAGTTCAGAGGAAATCAATCTTGCAAATCAGGGAATACTGTAATATAAGCATCTTCTTTCAGTCAATGAAGGTTAGAAAGGGGCTGAGCAACAGAGGAATACTGTCTGAAGGCAATCAATATTAATTATAAATTTATAACCTTTATGCCAGCCTTTAAACAATACTTTCTAAAAGGGAGCATTTCAATTTTTTTTTCCCTTGGATAGGAAGTTTTCCTAAACCAGTGAATTTCAGTCTGTACTCTGTTCTTGAGAGTGCACTCTGTTGTCGTGCTGCCTTCTTTCTTGGTTTACTGTTACCTTAGTCAGGTTGCCAGTGTGGAGTATCAGAATCTGGAGCTTTTAAACAAAGATACAGCCATTGCAATGATTTCAGGCACGAGAGTACATCAGGAGCTGGTAAGCAAATTGTGCTGCTTGGCCCCATCGTACTCTGTAGCTCTCAGTCAGTAGGGTAGAACAGACTCAGCACATAACCTGTGTTTTTAGTGAAGCACCCCGTTTCTAGGAAGCTTGAAATGAAATCTTGATGGAGATAGGTGTTAAATGATTTTTATCAATGGCTTTTGTCAAGAAAATGGTTGGGTTTTGACTTTCAGAGAGCTTAAAAGGCAGTGAAAATGGATGCAGAAATAAAAAAGAGCATTGGGTGTAGAGTTCATTGCATTAATGATTTCACAGTGACTCTAGTCTAACATCCAGATCTCTTACAAATTTGAGAGACTGTTTTCCATTATTCACATAATTTGAGTGGTGCTTGACACGATAATTAAGGACGTCCAAGGCTGCTACTTCCTAGGTTCAAGGGAAAAGGAAAGGTGGTGGCAAAATGAATGTTAATAGTGAGCAAACAAAGCAACTCCAGAGTGTGGATCTGGGCTGGAAAGCCTCATGCTGATACCACGTTTCTGGCACGTACAGCTAAAAATCTCCCCCCCTGCCCTCCTGCCAGCAGCGTTCAGGTGCAGGAGGTAGTGATGGTGATGGGGGCCCCTTTGCTGCTGTAGCTAAAACGGTGCTGAGAAATGAAGACTGAGAGAGAGTCTGTCTTCAAGGTCCCAGTGGCCTGAAAGCCCACAGGGTGCTTCATCAGGCTACAGCTGTGACCAAAGAAGTTTTATTATATGTAAGCTGTCCCTCTTCTAGTGTCATAGTGGCCTGGTTTTGCTGACTTTAATTCTGAGAAGGCTGAGTTTCTCTGTCCCTGATCTTCTCTTGAGTATGGGTAATTGAAGTGGAGGCATGGCCAGCATTTTAACCATGTTCGTATCTCTACAGGGGAGTTTGTTAGTAACCAGCAGCTTGGAGCAGAGCTTTCAGTTTGCTCTTCTCGATGTGGGTCTGCCTCAGTTAGCAGGACTGGTGTGGAGATGTACTTGATTGTAACTGGGCATTTTGCTGAGGATTTTGCCATTTGGACTTTTATTTTTGGTCTTGCAGTTGTATGCTTTTCTTTAGAAAAGTGTCTGCAGTGTGCTCTCAGGTTTGTTTTTTAATCCTTTTCAGGAAGTTGAGTCGTCCTAAGAGAATCCAAATGTTCACTGTTTAGTTTTTCATAACATAGCCTGATTTTTCAGTTATTTAGTAAATTATAGGTGACGGATGCCAAGGCACATTATGCATCTGCTCTCTCTGTTTCAGCAGAGAATGGAGTTGCCAGAATGCAATTAAAGAATTGCAGTGGAATTGTCCGTGGATAGACTTCATTTTGACTAATCTTTGTAACAGCCCCTCTTCAAATTATCTCCCTTTTCCTTCCCTTCTCTTCACCAGTGTCCCGAGTTATATATGCAGCGCGTATTGCAGTTACCTTAACTTTGCTGCCTTGTGTTCAGAGGTCCTAACTTTGCCTGCTGCTTTTCGAAGTGATTCATTGAAAGGGAGGGTCGTCTTCATGGCAACCGTCCTTTTTAAGTGTTCTCCTACTCTCCTGGTTCTGCTTTCTCAGAGCTGTCGTGTAAACCACACGGTGGGACCACATTATCTGTTCCTGATGAACTCATGCGGTAAAAGGCGTTGGTTTCCTTGGGCTCTGTCAGAGGCCTCTGAATATGCACAGGAAGAGGGTAGCTACAGATGCCTTCTCAAAGCCAGCTCAAGGAGTTTTATTGGCACTGTTGAAAGTGTCACCAGCTGCACCATGGGTCAGGACTGAGTGGCTGGAGGAGGAGGATGGTGTTTGATAGTCTTGGCTGCTGGAGGAACCGTTTGTGTGCCTCCTTCCTTAATTGCCATTATCCTTAGATCTGTTTACTTAAGTACCCCAATAAGAGATGTAAATAATGATCCCTGTAGAAGAGTCACAATTAAATTAAAGAGTTGATGACTTCAAGCTATCTTAATTTATTAAGGAGAAAATGAATATAATACAGATATGACTGCCTCATTGTCTTGATATGACTTTCAGCCCATGCCAGTTAGCCTCTGTTTAGGCTTGGGGTGAGGTCAGAGATTACAAGGTTGAAGAGAGAAATGGTCTAAGAGTGTTGCAGGGAATACATTTTGCATTTGTTTGCCCTCAAGCTAAATTATTTTTAGTATTTTTTCCCTAGTTTGTTAGTATGTTATTACCCCATGGTATTAGCATTATGAGTTCAGCACAAATAAATCTAGCATAGATGTTATAGGAGGCTTTGAAATGTTTTTTGTCAGATACGTTCCTGCAATTCTTCCAGTTGGTCGTCATACAGTCTCCAGTGTTAGAGGTTTTATGTGGCTTGTAGCCAGTTATAATTCCTTCCGTATTGCAGAAGATTTGCATGGCTTCATGTGCTGAAAGCTGAGCACAAAGTATTTCTGGGTATTGAAACTCCCTATGTGTCGATTGCATTAACTATTCAATTGCAAGATGTTTGGAAGAAAACCAGCAGCGTTGGCTAAAATAAGTTCATTTTTAGGAAAATTACAACTGTGGTGTTTACTGTTTGTGAGTGTTTCTTGCAAGCCAATATTTGTTGTCATTTCACTAAACGGCAGATTAATAATGTTGGAAGTAGCGCTCCCTCAAACTTAAAATTGGCATTTGACTGAAAAAATGAAATACCCCGAGATAAGATGAATAACTACAGCTTTTTCATGACTCGTTTCATGACTCATGGTAGAGTATTCCATTTCCCAATGGCAAAGATGGATACATCTTTCTTAATTGAAGCAGGTCTCTTTAATCTTTAAGAAGCTGAGGTCATTATTCACTGAGAGTAATTCTCATGCTTCTGCATGGCATTGTAAGGTGTGCATTTCACAAATTACTGCAAATACTACAATTTAGAGGATTGATTAGCTGTGTGGAGTGGACCTCAAATTGAGAGAATTCTGGAAACTGTCATTTTACATCTATGAAAGGGACTTTTAGCTTCCTGTAATAGGCTGAGGAGAACTAGTAGATAATGCTCTGCTGGTAGTCACACACCTCCTGAGAGTCGGTGTTAAGGGTCTTGTGGCATTTCTTGTGAAAGCCTGTTGTCAGCGACCGAAAATATCACCCAATACCTGATGCTCTACGGTGTTCTTGCTGTCTATATACAAGGGGATTTCTTCTGTCTTCTAGATACATACATATGTGGTGCTTTCACACAGTTTTTAGCACGAGCAGCACAACTGTCGTTGCTACATACCACGCACGTGCACCAGGACAGGGTGGTTACTGATAGAAAAAGTGTTTCACGTGTACGTATCCGTGCATAGCGATACAGCTCAAGTAAAGGGGTGTGTCTGAGTGAGACAGAGATGTCATTCCAATATGCTCCCGTTGCTTGTGTAAATCCTCACGTATTGAAATGCAAGATTACACCTTCATCCACATATACTAGTGTAATTTACTGTAATGACTACTTTTGGTATGTTTCAGGGTAATTTGTCATGCCTTTTGCACATCGGTTGGAAGGGCAAATCTGGTAGTTGTTCAGTAGTGGCTTCTGCAAACTCTGCAAGTAGCAGTGAGGCCACGAATCATGAATTCTTCCATACGATTTGAAAGAAAAGGCCACTTTAGGCAAAGTATAAATGCAACCATATGCTTGTACCTTGGAGTCTTTGCTGAAATTTGACAACAAAATTGCTGTGCATGTGATTTGTTTTCTGACGAAGAAACTCTGCTTTTAGAGCAGTAGTACAGCAGCAGTTAACTCCTGTTTTTTTTCTAGATAAGTGTGAAAATGTATATCGAATAAAAAAATGGTGGCTATATAGACACAAGTAAGATTCTGGTAATTCTTAACAACATCGCATGCCTTTGTCTCCTGTGAGTTAAAAGAGGCAGCAGTAGAAACCAGAAGAAATCCAGTGACAGTCTGTTTAGTAGGAGAAAATTAGGCAAAGTGGAACAGTTATCCTTTTGTTAGTCTTTGTACAGCTCTTAAATTAATGTGGAAGTATCTGTTTAGACTTGTTGAACAATATTTTGTATTAAGAAAAATATTTATAACAGAGTTTACTTTTCTGTTGAAGAAAGAAAAAAAAAAAGTGTGGGTTTTCCTTCATTGACTCTTCCAGAATGATCTTGACTGTAAAGCCAAATGATCTGGCTTTTGGAAATGATGTAAAAATCTCAATTAAAAGCCACCTCCCAATATTGTGTCTCAGTGGAGAGAGCATTTTGCAAAAGCTGCTGCAGGGGCTGAAAAGAATACGCCCTTTACCACTGAAATCTTCAGCACTGTATGTGATTGCAGCTGTTTCAATGTGATTCCTCAGAAAGATTACTGAGAAATCTGTGGGTTTCTGCACCAAAAGTGACACGGTTGTCATGCTCAGAGTTCTCCTGCATGTAGGAAAAGCAGATTGTTTTCTGCAGTTAAAGAGTATGACCAGTGCAGATAGAACAGAGCAAGACCATCATCTGGCTCCTAAATATCTAAAATGCAGCCTCCCGCAGTCCTGGATAGACAAGTGTGGTAGGTAGCAACTGGGATATTTAAAATATTTAAATATTTTAAATAGAAGGTGTTTCCAAAACAGTAATGGTGATGCAGTCACTGGAGAAGATGCAGGTGGGAATTGTCTTCTCTGGAAACATGCTGGTTACGAGAGAGTTTTACAGAATGAACTTGTCATGCATCAGAATGGGATCATTGCATGTGAAGGAAACCATAAGTTTAAATCCATATTTAAATAGGAGAAGGAAGCAACACTTCTCTGCGGGTGAAGCTAACCAGTTGCACTGGGAGCGTAAAATTAGGAAGATGAGAAGAACGGCACATACAGGAGGAAGAAGTAAAGAGGCAGAGAAAAGTCTAAATCGGTGTTGGCAGCTTGTGCCAGAGGGTTTGGGAGCTGGCAGGCTGCTCACTTGCTGTTGGGTGTGGGAGCGAAGGAGCAGCAGGCTGCGAGCCGGGGTGACTGTCACGCTGACGGGAAGGCTTCCTCTGTGTCAGTAACTGTGACTCAGAGCGCGGGGAACACCACAGAGCAGCGCTCGTGGAACACCACAGAGCAGCGCTCGTCTCGCAGTTCAGCACTTGTACTGTTCACTGGTGTCTTGTAAACACAGTAATTGCCTTAACTGCTTATTTCAGTGATACAACTGCCTGCATTAGGTCTGTTCCACCTCTTGCAACCAAATGAGAAGCTTTTCAAAGGAGGGAAGAGGCCACTTGGTTTGCATTTTTTGCAGCTTTTTTATAGCACTGAGCGTGGCAGGTTATCGCAGCTGGTGAAACTAAGAGTGCTACAGTGCTTGTGTAGTGACGCTTTCCACCCTCTGAGCGCATGGCCCTGATGCTGTTTGTGTTACACGATAGTTGCCCAAGGTGCCAGCTCTCCACACTGTCAGTGTTGCGCTGAATGATAAATAAATGTCTTAAAACAGCAGCATATGTAGGATGTCCCCTGAATCAAAGTATTGCTTTAAAATTGGTGCATAAATGTGCTTAAGCATTTACCCTGCAGCATTTGTGTGCGCTACTGGAAAGCAGCCTGGGTGTGTACAAGGTCAAGAAAGTTGACAGCAGTGTCTCTCACTATGACTGACCATCTTTCATTGCCATCAACTCAAACTGTTCAACAGAAGCCTTCATTTAAAGGAAGAACAGATAATACATTCATTCTTAATACAGGGGCACAGTCCTAGGTACTAGAGTTGTTTTCTATTGCTGATAACTTCACGGGTGCACCAAAGGAAAAAGTATATACTGCAATAAACCCCCAACTTGACTTTTGAGAAGTATTACAATTAAAATGTGTGTCAATCTATAGAATAAACTGCTAGTGTGTTACTGTGTTATAAATCTCTCTATTCCAGAAAGAGCTAAAGTAAATGTTTACCACATAAAAATACCAAGGGGAGATTAATTTGGAAATGGTGTCATGTACTCTGCATTCTTGCATTGTAGCCATTCTCCCCAAAATCTTGATTCTGAGCACACAGCAAAGGTTAACAGAAGGGAACTTCACAGGGAAGAAATGCGTTTTGGAAGGAGATGCACAAAACTGTTGCCTAACTTGTGGAAGTCTCTTGCTGATTGTTAAAGTGATGCTGAGAAGCTTTTGAGCTTGGCTGTAGGAGAGCCTCCGAGCTGAGGAGCTATTGAGCTTGGCTGCAGGAGAGCCTCCGAGGCAAGGTCTAAGCTCACATTTGTGTGTGCGCCCTTGCTCTAAGCGTGCCAGCCTTCCTCACCCCGTGGCTGAAAGGGGGGCAGCAGCAGAGCTCTGTGTCCCGGCAGAGAGGGGATGCAGCCCCCCTCCAAGTTTCTTGTTGGCTTGAAAGGTTAAATGAACTGAGGGGGAAGAAGAGTCATTTTGATGTTAAAAATGAATGCATTTCTTCACAGTGAGGGTGGGGAGGCCCTGGCCCAGGTTGCCCAGAGCAGGGGTGGCTGCCCCGTCCCTGGAGGTGTTCAAGGCCAGGTTGGATGGGGCTTGGAGCAACCTGATACAGGGGGAGGTGTCCCTGGCCAAGGCAGGGGGTTGGAACTGGATGGGCTTTAAGGTCCCTTCCAATTAAAACTATTTTCTGATTCTATGATATTTTTACTGCTTGAAATGCGAAGTTTCTGCCTTTGGATTGGTTAGAATCTTAGTCATCTTAATGCATTTAAGAAAATAACTAAACTGAAAATTTCCAAATCGCTTTTTTGGTCCTAACTGTGTGTTCGTTATTGCAGGCAAGAAGACAGCAAGACCCTAGTCCTGGATCTAACCTAGGAAGTGGTGATGATCTCAAACTACGTTAATCAAGAGCAGCAGGCACACCATGGGTCTGCACACGTGCATTGCTTCTACTTGGCAAAGGATTTAATAAAAAGACCAGAAACTGTGATAACTGGGTATACTATGGTCTGTTTCCTGACCTGCGGCAGTCAGAATCACCGGGAACTGCCATGGTTTGCACTATTGTTTATGTTACAATACCTGCATTTCCCATTTTAAGCATGTAGCCAGTGGCAATTTGAAATTTTGTTTTTCTATGCAAACTTATTTTTGTTGGCACTATTTTAGTGAAATGGAAACTTATGCAGCTATAAAACCATTTTTCTCAACTGTAATAAAAATTGTCACTTAAAAATAGGTCAAGATATTACAGATTTAAAACGTCTCTTTTTGGTTTTATTTTTTTTTGTAAACCGCTGGAAGCCAGTGCATTCCAAGCTTAATTTTTTTAATATGGGCTTTTGGAATTTTGATTGTCCTTGTTGTGCTCCTGCTTTATTTTAGATACGCGTTCTTACCTTTCTTTCGGTTTTCTTTTTCTAAATTTGCAAGACCTTCTTAAAACTGCTGACGTTATTTTGCATTATTTCCAAGCTGAACCCAGTGAATTAGAGCTGTTGGAATCAGTTTTCAAACTTTGTGGGTTTGTAAGCGTTACAGTTGCAGTATTCTTTGAACTGCTAACAATTCATTGGTTCTACTTTTTAAATGGCAAAATCTTAAAATGTGTATTTTCATGCATTAATGCATCGTGCCCCAGTATCTATCTTAGATTTTATTCTGTATCAAGTGAGTTTGGGTGGTTATTATACCCCTGTATATAGTACTTTACTGAAACTCATGGGAAGTCGCAGGCTGGCTTCTGTTTTATTCAGGGATTTTTTTAATAGGTCTTAAAAAGGGATACTGCAACTCTACAATCAGATTCAACAGCGTGTTAAACTGGGAACAGAAGCGATCAGCTGCCAAGGTGATACGCATTAAATCATATTTAAGATGGCTGCTTTAAGTATATTTTATATCTTAGGCTTTTTGTAAGGTTGTGCTGAATGGTGACAAGTTGAGATGAGGTTGTGTGCAGAGAATTTCATACTGTGCATAGCACCCTTCTATAAAATTTATGCATATTAAGACTACATTGCAGTATATATTGCATTTTCTAACAGGGTAAGGTTTGGGATGAGTTAGTTTGTGTGAATTATTTTATTTTGGGTGGTGGTGAATGGACTCGTTCCAAATTTTGAGTTGTATCCAATATTAGAAGAAAATTGCTCGGAAATGTGATGTCATTTGGCTTTGTTAAAAATGTGCTGCTCCTGTACAGCCTGATGAATTAAAATGTCACTTAAATATCTTTTTCTAAATAGGTGATCTAATTTCAGGATTTTAAGAATTATTTTGGTGGTAAAAACTCTGTACGGTTAGAACAGTTAAATCTTTATTAAATTCTGTGATTAAGATGGGACTGAAAGCTGTTGCTGATTCTAATTTTCCCATTTACATTCCTCATTAATGGCAAAACAATTGATGGAAAAGAGGTCTTGCAAAAATGTAAACAGATGTCAATGTGAAGGAGAATCTTTGTTAATAATATGAATATTTAACATTCACTTAAAAATGTTGGTAACTGTAAACTGTGAGAATGTCATCAAATAGAAATATTTTGATACTTCCATTTAAATGTGATTCACCTGAAAGATAACCTTTTTCACTCTGTGGCCACGTATTCTTCTTGCTCTTCTTCCCCCAAAGAAGTGATTTTTTTCTAAAGTGTTTCTGCAATGAGTTATTTAAGGGACACACGCATGCATCTGCACGCAGCCCTCGCCTCGGATCTTCTCTGCCGTCTGTGTATTTTTGATGGAATAGTCTGAAGATTTATTTTAAAAGGTTTTCCTAACGTTTCAGACAGTGGTTTTAAACCATAAGTACACAGGAAATTATGCTATCAGATATTAACAATGCTATCTTTGTGTAAATACTGAACTTTCCCTATCATCATTTAGTATTCTGCTGCTTTTGATATCTTAATGCTGGCATTAAGATCACAAGCCCTTCCCTTCTGCTGGTTAGCGCAGACTTTTTAAAGTGCATTTTAAGTTATTGATGCAATTTGATATTTTTCTTAATTTCTATTTAAACCGAAGTTGCATCATCTTTCTTGGATTCATCTCCTGTAAAAGTTGCCTTAAGCTACAGGATTGCTTTTGCTACTTTTTGTGTTGTATGTTTAACTTTCATAATAAACTTCTGTGTAGTGAAAACAAGGTGCTGCAAATTTATTTCTGATATCCTGGTCGCACAAACCGGGGTATTTGGTGCTTCTGGTATCGCTTTCCAAACTCCTGCCAGTGCAAAGCTGCCTGGTGTGTCCATGGCTATAGCTCTACTGACATCCAGTGGTCACTCCAATCGAGCACCCTCTCTGTAAGGGCTTTCCAGGGCTGTCCATGGTTCTTTCATAACTCTTCATATCATAGAATGGTTTGGCTTGGAAGGAACAGAGTCTATCCAGTTCCAACCCAATGTGCAGGGACACCTCCCACTGGATCAGGGGCTCCAAACCCCATCCAGCCTGGCCTTGAGCACCTCCAGGGGTGGGGCAGCCACAGCTTCTCTGGGCAACCTGGGACAGGGCCTCCCCACCCTCAGAGGAAAACATTTCTTCCTAATCTCTAGTCGAAATCTCCCCTCATTCACCTTAAAACCTTTCCCCCTCATTCTGTCCCTGCACTCCCTGATGGAGAGCCCTTCCCTCGAGCCCTTTTCAGTACTGGCAGGGGCTGCTCTGAGGTCTCTCCAGAACTTTCTCTTCTCAGCCTGTCCTCATAGGGGAGGTGCTCCAGCTCTTGGATTCATCTTCATGCCCTCTTCCGAACTCACTTTAACAGACCCATGCCCTGTATCCAAGGGCTGGCATTGGGGTAAGTGCAGATTTTGCCCTAGAACTCTTCTGACTTTTTCTAACTTACATGCCCTGCTTGGACTGAAAGCCTAGGTCTGCTTAAATAGCCCTAAGAAGTTTTATCTCCTTGGGTTGTAACAGTTATGTACGCTTCCAGGAAAGCAGTGTTTATGGGCATGTTTTTATAGCAGCCATTAAACCTTGCTAATTGTGCTGCTTTGGACAAGGAGGCAAACTAGGTAGTTTGCACGTGGAAATTGAGGAAATGGGGGAATGCGGTAAAGTACTGTGGGGAAAATATGGATGTGACATCCTACCCCTGAAAACCTCTGCTGAAGCTGCTGGAATTCTAGATGGTATAACCAAACATTTTATAGTGAATGACAGTGGTGGTTTACGTACCAAAATCACATAGAAAATTGCTACCTTCATAACTTGTGAGCTACAGTCTTTGGAAGAGCTTACATGCCAAAGGACAAAGTATAACCCTGTTTCACGCTTCTAAAACCTGACTGTAAGTGGATCAGAGAGTGCCTGATAAAACTGACGTTGCCCGGGACCTGGGCTGCTTCTGCAGACACTCTAGTTTGGAAGGGTGGTTAGTTTTAGAACAGGCATGAATGACAAACTTACTCTGCTGCTGTGGTTCTGATAGCAGAGGGGATCTTTGTGAGCTGCTGTAGGCTCTGCTATCAAAGCAGTTCATTTCAAAAGGCACCTTTAAAGAACCATAGAATAACCAGATTAGAAGAGACCCACCGGATCATCGNGCTCTCTCAGCCATTCCTCATAAGGCCAGTTCTCCAGCCACTTCACTGGCTTCGTTGCTTTTCTCTGGAGCAGTGAGTAAAGCTGTCTGGTATCTCATCAGTTTGTTGACAAGGTTGGGGAATGGTTCACTTTCCTGCCCAAGGTGCATCACAAGGGCAGTACCTTGTCTACAAAGCCTTCCCTTGACTAGAGGAATCTAAAGGATGGAGGCACTTTTTCCCCTTATTCCTCTTATTGAGTCTGCCTCTTGGGGACATGAATAGCAGAGGGATTCTGAAAACCTTCCTGTGCGAGGCATCAATGGCAGAAGAGGATTTTTAAAACATTACGGAATTTTAAGGTGCGGGTGGATGAGGTGCTGAGAGGCATGATTTAGAGATTGATGGGAATGGTTGGACTTGATGATCCAGTGGGTCTCTTCCAACCTGGTGATTCTATGATTCTATTATTTTCCTCGATTAGCATGACTTGCAGAGGGATGGCTGTGTTCAACTGGAGTGAAGGACCACTGGAGCTTACTGGAATGGAGAAGGATGTCGGTGGTCTGTGCCCCACCAGAGCAGGTGAGATACAGTCACTTCTGACTTGGTTTTTAACTTCTGGCAGTTACATGGCCTCATGAGATGAGAGAATCCAGAGTATCAGCAGCTTAATCCATTTTACTGAAGTTTTCAGAACCTGAAGGAAAAGGCTTCCTGGTCTCTCTTGAAGGAGCCAGCAGCTCTTGCAAGCTTTCCTGATCAGGACTCTTGGCCCCTCTTCTGAAAGCAGGAGACTGAAAATGAAACTCTAGGTGAAACTAGCAGCTTTTCTGTTCCTGCAGATCTGTGGTATTTTGTCTAATAACAAGCCTTGTTCAGGTAAGGGCTGGGAAGTTAAATGAAGGAGACATGGGTTTGGAGGACTGCGTGGTCTGACAGGATCTTGGCAGGGCTTCTGTATTTCATTTGTCTGCCATGAGTTCAGGACTCTGCCCTGTTACAGATGTATTTAGGAATCCATCCTCTCTGTGCAGAAACAGGACCAATTTCTGTAAAGTCACCTTATTTTGTTACTACATTTCCAATGCAAATAAGAGACTGACAAAAATGGCTTCAAGGTTGAGAATTACAGTGAGAAGTTAGAGCAGGGCGCACATTTGCATAGGCAACGTTTCTCATAACTCATTTGCCTGACATCCTGTCTTCACGCTGCCATGAAATGTAAATCCCAGCGCATGAATATTCATCAGCTGCTGCGCAGCTCGGAGCTGCTCAGGGTTTAAGCAACTTTATGAAATCGCTTTCTCAATTACAGGTTGAGATAAATGAATTTCCAGAATGGCCTTAGGCTCAGTTCTTAAAGCTTGGGAGCGAGAAAGGGGGAAAGTGAGGCAGGAGAGCCTTGTGCTACCTTGGCTGCTGCTTTCATCCTGCAGAGCGCACCTGGGAGAACAGAGTACCTGTAGGAGGGGAAAAAGTGGGAATAAGGAATATTTCTTACTCAGCTGTATGCTTCTTATTCAGTCTGGGCCACAGTTTATCACAGCTGGTGCGGCTTCTGCTAAGGCTTTGTTGCTCCCCACAGATATGGATGAGTAACCAGGTGTTTTCCAACCTGTTAGACTTGACGATGGCGTCTTGGGGGATGCAGGTTTTACCAGTGCTCCACTTTCCCTTATTCCACAAGCTTTAATCCTGCTTTTCATGATAACTGCTGTCCTTATCACCTTTCACTCTTTGCAAGCCTTTCTATTCCCCTTAGCAGGTGAAGGTGTAGCTGGAAAACAAACCTAGAACTGGAGACACCTGAAAGCTCCTGTCCTTTCCAGAGGTTAACCACTGGTTTGTGGAGAGAGAGGTTGTTCCTACGAGCCTTGATTGCTTGCATGCCCCAACCTTTCAGCTTTTCCTATTCATATTATGTAAAAATCCAGCCAAGCACAGGCACAGAAAAATGAGCAGTGTAAGAGAAGTAAAACTTTTTGGCTGCTGGATGCACTTGGCTCTGAGAGCTTCTTACGTACGTCTGCTCTTACTGAGGTAAACGGCTGGAGCAAGGGTGCTGCTCCTGGGATGGTTCAGGAGCACAGCAGGGCTTGGGTGTTTCACAGCAGCACTGCAGATCATGGCTCTTCAGGCCGTGCTCCTTCAGGAAGACCTTGGATGTGAAGATCTGAGGTCTTAGAGGGGCAGGGACACCTCCCACTGGATATGGGGCTCCAAGCCCCATCCAACCTGGCCTTGAACACCTCCAGGGATGGGGCAGCCACCACTTCTCTGGGCAACCCGGGCCAGGGCCTCACCACCCTCACAAGAAAACATTTCTTCCTAATGTCTAATCTAAACCTCCTCTCTTTCAGCTTAAAATCATTCCCCTTATCCTATCCCTGCACTACCTGATAAAGAGCCCCTCCCCAGCTTTCCTGTAGGCAAAGCAGCTGTCTGCATAAACAAGGATGTCAGCATCTGAACCCCCTACACCTCATGTGAGTCCAATTTCTGAACTGCTCGTCTCCTCTGCCTTCAGCCAGAGATACACTCTCAACTCTCTATCCCCTTCTTCCTGCTGTGGTGGAGCTGAGCCCTTTGCAGAACTAAATTTAGGTGTTGTTTGTAATCATATATTGTATTATAAATTTGATAGGAGGTGGGTCTGAGAGGTAAGTGGTGCTCATCCAGGGAGCTGCTTCTCACCAGGCAGCTGAGCTGCTTGGGAAATGCTACTGGATGGGGACAGCATCCCCCCTTGCTGCACCAGTACCTCTGGAGTGGCTGAGCATTCAATAGCGTTCGGTGACCAGAATAAATTAATTACTTGCCAAGTCTCATTCCTGGCTTCTTCAGTTGATTTGATCACTTTAACTCAAAGGTGCAGCACCTGGCTCATATTCTGTACAGTTGTGGCACCGGAGGCTGCTGTTCCCGTCCCCTGAAAGCAGCAGGGCAGGAGAGGTCTGGCTCAGCTTGGTGACTGTGGGTTTCTCTTATGTGCATTGTGTTTTCTTCTGCAGTACATGCTGATGCCTCTTCTAAAATCCTCCCTAACTTGATGTTGAAACTGCCCCTGGACAAGGGCTTTTGAAGGTATCTCTGCAGCTGCACCAGCAGAGCTCTCCTCTGGCAACCTATTTCTCTGCAGCCTCTGGTTCCAAGCATACAGAGCACAGGGGAGAGCGACCTGCTGATGGAACCCTGAGAGCTCCATGCTTGGAGGAGAGAAGAGGGGTTGTTGAGGGGAGCACAGATTTGCTGCTAGTCTGCAAGCAAAGCTGGGGTGGGGAGAGGGGAAGGGAACAGCTCGTAATCAGAAGAAAAGTCTTAAGAAATGGGCAGCTCTGTCCAGAAACAGCAGAGTAACCATCACCTGTGAGCCAGGAAAGCTGCCAAGCATCAGAATGATATCTCACCTGCCCAGAATGAGTGCCAGGCCTGCTCGTGCTCCATCGAGAGCTCAGCAGCCATGTGCTTCGCCGCACCCAGACCCTTCTCCCAAGCAGCCCCTGGTACAGGGCAGTGTTGCAGTGGGATACTCACAACCGCGAGGCTGCAGTCCCCTTCCAAGCAACGTCCTGCTCCTCAGTGACCTTCCTTGGTGCCCCAGGGCCTCCAACAGCCACCCTGCAGCCACCTGGGTACTCGGCCTCTAGAGCCAGGAGCCTGTGCCAGGGATGCTCAGCCCTGCATGTGGGGCAATTGTTGTCCAGCCCCGGGTCATTTGCTCTGCTGCGTTTAGGGACTGGGGGCCAGGGAGAGGAAGGAAGGGAGGGATAGCGAGTGTTGTATGCACAGACCACTCCTGAGCTGCCAAGCACTTGTCTTCTGCGTGGGATGGAGCTGCTGCTGCCACTGAGAAGCCTCCGAGCCCTTTCCTGGCAGTGCTGGCCCTGACCTAGAGCTGCTTGGCGGATGCTCCCACAGAGAGGAGAGGACAGATCCTCTTTTTGGTTCTGCTTTCGGTTCTGCTCTGCAGAGCGAGTCTGGTGTGCGAGCACCAGGACCTGGTGGCAGTGGGACCATGGGGCATGTGACTCTCCAAAACCACTGACCCCATAAAGGTGTGTGAGTCACTGGCTCCTTCGAACCCTCTCAGCATCTTACCCTCTGCTTCTGCATCCTGGGCAGGACATGCTGGCAGGGCCATGGGGGCCTAAAAAGCAGGACCAGGTGGGAAGAGGGAAAAAGTTGAGAAGCGAGACCCTGTCATCCAGGGTCTGCAGGAAGGACCCTGCTCCAGCTGGTTGCCTCTGGACAGAGAGGGATGCCAATGATCCCTAGCAGCTCTCCAGCACAGCACACAGCAGCCAGGAGCCATGGGCTGTAGCGGGACCTTCCAGAGCTACCTTCCAGTACCTGAAAGGAGCCTACAAGAAAGCTGGAGAGGGATGGTTCATAAAAGCTTGTGGTGATAGGACAAGGGGTAGTGGATATCAGTTAGAGAAGGGCAGATTTAGACTAGACATCAGGAAGAATTTCTTCACCATGAGAGAGGTGAGACATTGGAACAGGTCACCAAGCTGTTGGTTTGCCCCATCCTGGAGGTGTTCAAGGCCAGGCTGCATGGGGTTTGGGTAACCTGATCTAGTGGGAGGTGACCCTTTCCATGGCAGGAGGGTTGCAACTAGATGATCTTTAAGGTCCCTTCCAGCTCTAACTATTCTATGATTCTATGATCTCTTCTGCCAGCAAACTTGGCTCATGGTCTGCTATGATTGAGTTTCTATGAGACTTTTAATCATGGTAGATAGAAAAGCTGTCCTCATTGCTCTGTTGACTATGTGCCACTCCTTGCCCATTGCTCAGGCTGGTGGCTTTAACACAGCAGCAGCCAGTGGATGTCTTGCTGCTCCGTGTGTACTATGACCGCCCTGTAGCTCATGGTGCAGGATCTGCCACCCACCCCACCTCTCCGAAACAGTTTCTTGCTCCAAAGAAAATGCTAGTGAAGTCAACACACTGGTCAGCAGAGGTGGAGGGGTTGTATGGGAGACTGGTGGCATGGTTCTGTGACTGTCGCACAAAGAGGAGGCCTCAGCAACCTGCAAAGTGGATTTTTGGTGTTTTACAGCTTTCTGCATGTGGGCTATGAGGTCTAACATATCCCCACCCCCATCCCCCACCCAAGACTGTGCCTGTAACTCTTTTTTTATTTAGCAAATTAAGAAAATCAACTATGATCTCTTTCAAAACAGCTCGCTTCTGAGTTCAAACAAAGCTGCATAGGATGATGCCAATGTGCAAAGCAATTCCTCTGAGAATTTTTTGAATGGCTCGTGAGGTTCACCATGGGTGTGGCTTTCACATCTTCTACCAACAAAAAAATGGGATCCTTTGAACACTGACTTGGTTTTTGGGAAGAGGTAGTTATTAGGCAAAAACTGCTTCACAGACACAGCTTTGTGGGCTGGCACGTTATCTTGATGTTAACTCACTGTTCACTCTTGTACACTGATGTTTTACAACCAGAGGGTAAGAAAATGTCTCTATTTGAAAACACCCACTCATACTGAACAAAGCGGTTGAGCTGACCCTTGTCTCACTGTGACAGATTAGAACACATTCTACAGCCATATCACTGTCTCTCCCTTCCCACTTTTGATTCCTGAGCTCCTCTTTTTTGTATCCGATCTCATAGATGCCACGAGGCAGCAGCAGCGAGCATGGATTTTGGTTTGGCTGCAAACCAAACACTTTGGATTCAAGACCCTTCTTTAATAGAGCTGGGCTGATGGTACATGATCCCCCACAGTGAAGTCTCGGCCAGCAGCACCAGCAACAGCGTAGGGTGGGTGCACGTTCTCCTCCCGGCTCTCCAAAGGGCTGCAAGGCAGTTAGCTGGTGTCCCTCAAGCATGGAAAACTGAAAATGGGAAATGTAGCTGTGGCTGAGGGAAAGGGCAGCTTCATAGGATCATAGAATAGTTTGGGGTGGAAGGGACCTTAAAGACCATCCAGTTCCAACCCCTCTTCGATGGGCAGGGACACCTCCCACTGGATCCAGTTGCTCCAATCCCCATCCAACCTGGCCTTGAACACCTCCAGGGATGAGGCAGCCACAGCTTCCCTGGAAAACCTGTCCCAGTGCCTCACCGCTCACAGACTGAAGAAATTCTTCTCTATGTCTAGTCTAAATCTGCCCCCTCCAGTTCATACACATGTGCTGCTCCCTGAAACCCAGTGCTGGAGGGACCGGGGCTGCTCCCAAGTGTCATTTAACAAAGCTTGGCCACAGAGAGGAACTTCAAGTGATGTGTGCATCGGACCAAATAATTTCCCACTGTGAAATGAACAGGCTGCAAATTCGGCTGGGAGTGAAGCTTAATGAGCCTCTGTTTTGTTGGTTTTTCTGTCAAAGCCCGTGAGTAAGATTCGAGTCACCTCTGTGCTGCTCATTTGTCAGAAGTCAGCAACAAACTGGGCACCTGGACTTCAGGGACTCTGAGAGGGCTTTGCCACCCAAACCTGCTGCCCTAACTCATCTCCCAGTAAATGATGGAACCCCAAGTACCAGGGCTGGAACAGGCTAGTACAGATCTGCCTCCTCTGCACTGCTCCCTACCTACTTTGCCTCACAACTTTGCCCTGTGGGCCTTGTTGTCTGCTCTGAAGCTGAAACAGCCCTTCTGGAAATGTCTCTGGAGACAAAACTCAGCCCTGGTGAGAGCCCTCCCACTCACACTGCAATCCTGGCTCCATAAGCCCTTGGGATAAGGGTTTTGTGGGATTCTGGAGAAACCCATCCTTTACTTTTTAAATAAAACCTGTGCATTAATTTTTCTTTTTTTTTCACAGAAACCCAATACTCTGCCCCAGGGTGAATTTCCCTATGGGTTTTTGATGTGTATTTAACAGCCCCAAGGGCCTCACTAGTCAACAGCCAAAAGAGGGACAGAGTGGCCACCCATTCACTGGAAGAACAGTCCCTTTGCGCCAGCTGCCAAGGCCAGCAGCTCTGTGCTGCCTGATCTGGGAAGAGCTGAACAATCATCACCTCTGCCAGCTGCCTCCCACCCTGCTGCACCTCCAGCTCCCTGCCCAGCACAGCATGGTGCTGGACTTCACACTCTGCCCACATCTGGCATCATCTCCCAAGCTAAACCACTCTGAGAAGCAAAGGGAAACCGGTACATCTGTTTCTAATAAAGCCAAAGACAATTTTGATCTAGGTCTGCATGAATCAGAGCTTTTTAAAAATATCTGGAAGGAACGAGTTCTGTGAAATGCATGTAATCATGCTGGTCATTGAGTGGGAAACACTGCCACCATGCTTGGGTCCCTCCTGCTGCCAGCTTTGACTGCTGCTCCCTTTCCTTCTTGGAAACACTTCACAGAATTACCAGGTTGGAAGAGACCCACTGGATCATCAAGTCCAACCATTCCTATCAAACACTAAACCATGTCCCTCAACACCTCATCCACCCATCCCTTAAACACCTCCAGGGAAAGTGACTCAACGCCCTCCCTGGGCAGCCTGTGCCAGTGTCCAGTGACCCTTTCTGTGAAAAATTTTTTCCTAATGTTCAGCCTAAACCTCCCTTGGCCATCTAACCCCTGCCCTCACCCTAATCCTGGGGGGTGGCAGGCACCCCAAGAAATGCCTTGCAAAGGACAGGGGCTATGCAGGCTTCTCTTCTTCTTGGCTGGTGTTTAACACAACATCTCAGCATCCTTGGGTGAGCGCTAGGAGCCTCCTATTTCTGCCCATCACTAGACACAAAGCATGGTGCAAAAATGCAGGGAAAGTCTTGTATCTACTGGCTGCCTGAGTCTTGGTTGTAGCCTTCATCACCTTCCTATCCCCAGCCAAGCACAGAATCCCCTTGCAAATCTTTATTCTCAGTGGGCTGCATAGCCATGAGCCCAGTGCATCCTGGGGCCGGTGGGGAGGAGAATGATCTCCTGCTGTGTGCACACCCCAAAGTCTTTCTGGATGAGGGTTGTGACACGCTGGAAACTTTGCATGTGCAGGTAATTGGTCTGTTGGACCAAAAAAAAAAGACACTTTCTGCCCCTCCAACCCTCTGCTGCTGCATCCACAGGCAGAGCAGCAGGGCAGCTCCTCACCCCCCAGCCGAGTGCTGATGCTGCACATTCTGCCCATGTTAACCTTGGCTGCTGCTCCAGTGGGTTTCTGGGTGATTGAAAGTATCCCAACAGGGCGTGCTTAGTGTAAGCAAGGAAGGAAAAAGTGCTGGGCAAGGGGAAAACAGAGCCAGGGGTCTCCCCTGGGAAGGGCCAGGCTCAGGTCTGCCAGCCCCTGACTGACAGGGACCATCACTCTGGCACTGGTGGGGTGTGGGGTTCAGCATCACCTTCCCTGAAATGGATCCTGGGTGCTGCCCATTCCACTGGGACCCAGGGCATCAAAGCTTTTGGTTGTGGAATATATTTCCCCCCTGGCTCCCTCCCTGGAATAAATCACCCCTGGAGAGTCCCAGCCCTTTCCCATGGAGCACAATCAAAGCACCCGCCTTGCTCTGAAGCCACAGAAGATGCCAACACCATTTAGAAACATTTCTGACTGCACACCCAAAGCTTTTCAGCAGGAAATGAACCTCCAAAAAAAAAAGAAAAAAAGAGCAACTTCAGAGCTTTACAGCAAATGTCCTTTCCCCCACAGAAGCAGCACTGCCAAGTTTTGGACCAGTTTCCAGTACATTTTTCTAGGCAGCCGCAGGGCAGATTTCCTTACAGATGTGATTTGTGTCGCTGTTAAATCTCATCGGGAGAGGGTGGCTCGCCTTTGCCATGAGCTGCAGGCGTTTTCCCCCATGTCTGGCTGCAGCCCTGGTGAAATTTTTGTCCCTTTTGGTAACTTTTGCATTTTTTTCCTCTCTATTTTGACCAGGTAGATTGCAAAACCCAGCTCTTCTCTGCTAACATATCCCTGTAGGTGTGTGGGATTTAGAAAAATCAAGTCAAACCCCAGTATCTCCCCACAGCTGCAGATCCTATCCCAAAATGTGGGAGCAGGGAACCAAGATCAGCTCTGTTAGATGCACCCTCTGTGGTTCATTTGGTCTGAAATGTTAACAATTGACCTCACCTTTAAAAAAAAAATTCTTATAGTTTTTGGAAAACTGTTCATCTCTTGCTGAGCCTTGGGATTGGACTCGGGTGTTTTCCAAGAAATTTTCCATAATCTGGAGAGTCAGAGGACACATTTTTTTTTAAAAAATCAATTTTTACCTGTTTCTCCCCTGGTTCTGGGAGCTGGAGGCTCCTAAAATGATGGTGCTTTGCCTGACCTGCCTTGAAAACATCATCCCTCCTGGTGTCATGGGGGAGCACAGAAGGGGTCACTCTTGGGGTACTTGGTCTCAGTTGCTTCAATTGTTCTTCACTTGTGACCCTCACAAGTTCCAGCCATGGTGGGGACACATGGGGCAGCTCTGTCCCTGCCACCCCCCAAAATACTGGCTGCTTCCAGCTCCTGAACACAACCCACAGCACAGAGACATCCACAAGACAAGCATCCCTGTATCCCCTGTGTAGCTCACTGGTGCCGGTCACATGAGGAGAGGAATTGGTGTTGGGGGGAGCCAGAAGATTTTCATAACCCCTGTGTCAGCTGTGCAAAAGAATAAAATAACCCACCTTGCCCCTGGATATCTGTCTGGGATGCCCTCTCCAGGGGAGGAGAAAGGAAGGGAGGGATGCCCAGAGGTGATGGAAGGGAAGCAGCAGGTCTCCAGCCTCTCTGCAGCCTCCCCTCCTGCTGCCCCCAGAGCAACTGGCTCCATGGCAACCTTCAGGCTGCTTGTTGTCAGTGGTGTAACCACCATCAATGCAAACAGAGCCTTGGGTGGGTTTTCTACCTTCTAGTGACTTGGGAGCTTTTTTCTTTACTTGTCTTGGCTGGTGGAACGAAGGATGTTGAGGCTCTGGAGTGAGTCCAGAGAAGAGCAACGAAGCTGGTGAGGGGGCTGGAGAACAAGTCTTACGAGGAGCATCTGAGAGAGCTGGGGGTGTTTAGCCTGCAGAAGAGGAGGCTGAGAGGAGACCTCATTGCTCTCTGCA
>WAAB01017238.1:98727-138217 GCA_013389865.1 Piaya cayana | reverse complement strand
TCAAAGAGCCAAGAAAAGATATGCATGAAAGCATCGAATCTGAAAACCAGCATTCTTCTTTGTATGCTGTCATTTCATTAATGCTCTCAAATAAAAGTTGTCTTAAGCCAAAAAAGAAAAAAAAAGCTAATTTGGGCTTAATATTAGCTTAAAAAGTTTAGAGCACAGGCCATGGCTAAACCCACTCTTGAGCCAGTAACTATCAATTGCATGTTGCCAGTCCTCTTTTTGTACTGGAAAATGGATCAATGCAAAAAAAGGAAATAAATTTCATGAATGTTCACGATGACAGTGGGAGTCTAATGCAAAAGACTGTGCCAGATGTACATTTTTTCAAAGCATGAGGACAAGGTCCAATGTGAGAAAAACAACATTTAAAATAGAACTGCATTACAGAGAACAGAACTGATACACAGAGCATCTTAAAAATGCAAACCAACATCTTGTATTAACAGGAATATGACAGCTACTGAAACACTTTGGAAGTCATAAAACCAGGAAGCTTCAGAGGAGAAAAATAAGTAAGTAGGAGGACATTCTGTGTATTATAATTAGAACGTATAGCATCATGGAACTGAAGAAGCAATTTACCTCTACTCATCAGTAATGAACGGAGAACTCATTTGTGTCTTGTCTTAAGTCCACTTCTCATCACTTTCCTGGCTATTCCTAATTTTTAAAAACACTTTACCACATTTCTCAATAAGGCATTATTAAAGCTAAATAATTCCTTCCGAAAATTCTTGGAGCTGAAGATTTTGCCTGAATGCTATATTTACTTACCATGTACATTTAAAAATCTGTCTGTTGATAATATATTTTAAAATGGCATTAAGTTAATTATTAAAAGCATACATCTAAAATACAAAATGTATTTTAATGTATTAAAATATGTATGTTATATATATTATATACTTAAGGACAAATGTTAATTCTAGTTCCCCCTCAGACCTAAATGAAGTTCTCACTGATGTATGCAGTTTAGCCTACAGTGGGACACACACGGCACGTTGCGCTACTTGAATGGTACATAAACCAACCCAAAACAAAGCACTTCAAGCTAGAGGAGCTTCACTGGATTTATTACAAAAGCTATGTCTTTTCATGAGTGCTGGCTGACAACCTTCTCAATCATCATTTCATTTAAGACCATAAACTACAACATGTTCAATTCATAATCACTTATTTCAAACTCACATAGTCTTCTGTTACCACTGGAGACACCACAAAGTGACTTATAAGTGGAATGAATTGTTGAAAGAATGGGTGATACAAGAGAGGTGTCAAAATAAATCCTGTCATATGCCTTTTCAAAAGGTATTTTTCACATTCCGTAAATCTTTGCTTAAAAAAAAAAAAAAAAGACACTGACATGAAGATCTTTCCACAGAGCTACAGTTGAACTCCATCGATCTATTGCACCCACTTCCCAGGCTCGCTTCAAATCCATTAAACACTTCTAGTTAATTGTGCCTCCTAAACCTTACCAAGTAGTTTTTTTTTTAATGGAAGTGTGTGATCTAAAGCCTATGATCTTACCAAAACCACAACAGATTTCAAAAAGCAAGCTTACCATTTATTCTGCAACAACTACCCCAGAATTATTTATCAGCAATTCTCATTTCTCAGCTGAACAAATAAGAAAGATGGGCTTTTACCTCCTACAACAGTTCTCAAACAAACGGTATTACTAAATCAAGCAAGAGACTTCTGTATGAAAGAAAAAAGACTGTCAGCAGAGCTGGACTCCCAGACATAAAACTCCTCACTATTGATTATATGAAATCTGTAGTAAAAGACAGCTTACCATTTCAGAGACAAGATCATGAATTTGTGTCTCCTTAGCACTACTAACAGCAGTGAATATTTAGATTATTTCTACACAGTGATTTATAAATTGCACTGTGATGCAGTGTCATCATATTTCATGCATTGAAACAAAACAAAGCAGTTATGGCTGAGACGTTTCCTGTAACATCAATTACTTTAGCAAGACAATGTGACACTTGATTTTCATTTCTGACAAGTTATCCACAGTGAACTATGATATTGCACTTGTTCCTAGCCAGCAATCTACATGTCACTCCAATCAAAAACCACCTGCCATATGTCCTTTAAGCTCTCTCTGATTTGCGGTTTCTTGATAACAAGAGATAGAGTGATTAAAATAAACTTAAGACTGAAAACTGTAATCTAATTGTTCCTTGCTTAAGACAGTCATATATCTTGATATATTCAGATTTTCCTTTTTTGAAAGGATCTCTTTATACAGTGTTGCAGGATTCTCGGATGAACAATGCAAATGCAAGTAAGACAAACGCAAAACGTACTCACTTTAAGGAACAGTGATGGAAACAGTAGTTTGCTACATATGACAAAACTATGTGATATTTTCATTTAGTCATATCCTTGAAGTTGAATAAAATATTCTAAGCCAGAAGAGATATCAAAAGAAGTTTATTTACATTTGAATTTCAAATTCTTCTTTACTCATGTATCACAAGCCATTTCCCAGAGCGGGAAGAATACTTCTGAGTTCACAGAAAATTTCCCATGCAACTGTACAATCCTATAGATCTTTAGAAAGGTGAATATGTCTAACAGAAATAATATTATTATTGCTTTTATTGCTAGGCTTCCTTTATTGCAGCCTATTAGTTAATAGTATTGAAAAAGAGTAAAAAGTATCATTGAACATTAAAAAAACCCCACAAAAATTAAAATCTTAACTTCTTAAAGTGGAAGCAGAATGCTGATTAAGCAGAACTGGAGTTTCAATTGTAAAGTCTGATGATAGCAGATGGTGGCTTGTGCTATTGTTTCACAGAAAAGAAAGAGAAGCAAAAACCAAAAAACCCAAACAACAGAAGGAACCTGTATATCTTACCAATAATTCTAACGAAAAAAAAACCGTATTTTTCCAGGGTAAGAATACAGCAATTGATAGTGAGATTAAAGCCGCATGAAACACAGGAACTCAGGTTGTGCTTAGGTGAAAAACTGAACTGGCCTAAAATTTGTATAAGCGCTCTTTTTCCTGATGCTTTTTCTGAGTTGCTAATGCATTTTAAAATTGAAAGAACTGTCAGGCTAATGCTGTTCCTTTCCAATTTAATTAACTTCTGAACAACTTACAAAATTGATAATAAATGTTCATATAAAGCATGTAACAAAAAAAATCAGTATTTTGCAATATTTCTCAAGGAGAACACCAAAACGAATATATTTCCCCAGCATTTATTTATTTATAAATACAACCTTGCTTTCCTCAGTCAAGATGTCACTCCATCAAGGCAAGCTGACTCCAAAGACAATTGTGCCATTAACACCCCCGTTTACTACTACACTAGATTGTTCTCTCTGCCTTTTTGCATCTAGAAGGATGTGTAACAACCCCTAATTTTGCAACTGCAGGCTTCAGTCCATCAGAAACAGAAACTCTGTGAGAATAAAACAGAGATGCACTCAGCGTTTTGGCTTTATAACAGGTTGTTTATCTACAACCTTCACAACCCACAAAACGAAGAGGCTGCTAGAGAATCTGGCTGCCCATTACAAAACTATTAAACACGAACATTTGAAGTTCTTCCCTAGAACACAGCCTGCTGACATTCTACGGAGTCCTGTAACACCTCAATTAAACTTGCACACCAGAGTCATCATTTTCTCTGAACCAATAACAACCAACAATTCAAAATATTTCAGCCTGAAGGATTACAATCTGAAGTCCTATAAGCACCTCAACCAAATTCATAATCTATCTTCGCTAAGTAGTCACTTCCGCTGCTTCAGTCTTGCAAAGAACTGGTAGCATGTTTGCTTTTTAGGATGATACAGTGAATCTCTGAGCTGTTTTGAGCAATGAAATAATAGGAACACTTTAAGTGCTGAGAAAAAACCCAGCAACAGTGATACCTCTGTCACTACATTATCAATGTTGACACAATCCTCCTTGCAGATATACTACAAGTCACAAAGTGATCTCAATGAAAATATTAAAACGTTAAGACAAATGGCTAAGAAAAATTTGATTATTTAAGCTGCAGTATGTTTAGAGGTGCTCAGGCTTCCCATAAAAATAAATCCCTTCTGTGATCACATTTAACTGGGCTGCCTGAGGATACAATTCTCGAAAAACACTATAAGACTATTTTGTTGAACCATTTTTTTATAAAGGAATTTACTTTGTTACATTTAGTTTGTTTTACTAAGCAGATTACTTTCCTAGTACTTCCTTTCAAATAAAACGTAGGTGTTTCCTCAGTTAGCAATGGAGACATTTCTGCAAGACAACTTCCACGGCAGATACTAAAGGAAGAATATACATATATGTATGTATATATATTCTTCATTGTCCTAAACGTGCTCAAGTCATTTCTCTATTCTGCTGTTCTGTTTTGCTATTACTACTACTCTCTGTGAGCCACATCTACATCAGATTCCCTCAGACAATCTTACTGTAAGTATAACAGTATATACAAAAAGATAGCATAAGTATAACTATTAATCAATAATAAAGCAATATTTTCAGCATTATGTAATTACTAAACACCAGCTTCATTTTAAAGACAAATATGTAAAGACAGAGCTCAGAAGCCCAGACTAAAGTATTCTGACAGACAGATTTCAGGATATAGAATGTAATTACTAATCAGTATCGGCACCTCTAATTTTTTCAAAATTTAATTTAAATTGTACATAGTCAGCAGTCTAGAAAGCCCTGTCATATTAGCATTGGCAATGTGGACAAAATCAGAGCACTTTTCTAAATGTTGCCCTAAACAAAGCATCTGACAAAATAATATAGATAAATCATTAATTTTTGCAAAATGATTGCTTTCTTCAGAGCTTCAGGAGACTGAGCACTTACATTTTCTGTTCTGCCTTGGAATACCCTCTAGCAAGATATAAACGCAGTTATTATACAGGTTTTTCCAAGACATTTATGATTATCTTATATTCCTAACACTACTAAGACTAATTGAGGATCTATTTAATAATTTCAAGATCAGCTCACAAAGCAATGTTTACATTCATTAAACAACAATCTCATAAGACATATTGACGTGAGACAGCAAATGAGGGCAAGACAGTGTATCTAGGGAAAAGCTTTCTTAAAAAAAAAAATAACAACCCCAAACCATTTCCTTTAAGATTTAGAGCTATATAAGCAACAGGATAAATTACATTTCCTTTAATAATTCATTGTATACCTGAAATAAAGTTAGACTAATTGATTTCATCAGGTTATTGTGGTCTCCCAGAGCTGCTGCTATTTCACAGAAATTTACAGGGGAAAACCAAACAGGTATGTGCATGACACAGCCTGATTTTATCTTTGCTCTGGTTTTCTTCTAAATGAATTCAGAGTCCTTCCCCCTGTGTCTCTTATGTATGCATTTTCTCTCACATCACCACTGATCACACTAGAATTCTGTGCTGTTTTTCCGGGTATTTCTGTGGGTTTTCTTCTTTGAAATAAAGAAACCTAAGTTTAGGTGGAAACTCCAAATACCTCACTTGTTTTTATCAAAATGCAATCCCTTTGTAATCACTAATGGGAATGGCTCTAGCAACTGTAATCTGCCAGTTGCTTTTAATGCCATTCTCCACTCGCAGATGGAGCACCAGCAGCAGTTCACGTCTGTTAAACAATGTCACAGATTCTGCAGCACTCTGCTCTGTCTCTCTGGCCTGCTGATTCCAAGAAGTTCATTAATCAGTTAGTAACAAACGGATGTCTCGAAAGAAGCAGTGTACTCTGGGAGAGTACAAATCTCCTGTAGCCACGTTCTTATAAGCATTTCTGTATCATGGTCTAATACCTCAGAGGCTACACGCTGCACTTCAGACTAATGTGTCTCTTCCCTGTTTACAGATAAATCTTGTGGGACTAGAACAAACACCTCAAATATCTTGAATCCTCCAAGTTTACATGCAGATGTCACAGGGTGTGAATAGTGAAGAGTGTGAGGCTGAAAAAAAAAGAAATAGCATCGTGCCACATACACCTTCTCCTCTATTTTAAATGCTCTCCTGCCCGTAACCCAAGACGTGACAGGCTGCTTCTCTCAGAAATGTCAGGTACTGCAGAGAACTGCCAGCACCAAAGTAAAAGGACAATTTTAAATAAGTACATATCATTTCTTTCATAGTGATGACAAGCCTGTGGAAACTGATAGAAAGTCCAATTTGCATGACAGCCCAACACTTAGCAAAGAGAACACAGTACACACTTCCAAGAGAGCAAGTGATGTATTCAGATGAAAAAGAAATGAATATTATGTTCTAGGGAGGAAAAAAAATGAAAAAAATCAGGAGGAAAAATATTGCATCTTCAACAGTCACTGCACCTGCATTAATTATACTTTAAATTGTTCATGGTTCAGCAAAGCCAAAGCCTACTGGAATATCTCACAGGTACAAATTTCCATTCTCAGTGCCTCTATTACAAACGTGGATTTTCCTTGACAGACAGATAAAACATTATAGCAAAGAACAGCTGCAATGCCCACAGCAAAATACCACCAGTTCCCCACAATCGATCTGCATATTTTATCTACAAGAAATCAACAGGAGACTAATACTGGAAAGATTTGCAGTCACAATGGTGTATTTTCAGATTTTCATAGAATAATTGTAAAAATTCAGGCTGGAAGGGGCCTTAGGAGGTCTCTAGGCCAACCTCCTGCTCAAAGCAAGATCAGCTCTGAGGTCAGACCAAATTGTTCAAGGCTTTATCTGACCTTGAAACGTGGAGATTTTCCTTTCTTTCTACATGGATTAGAACAACAGCTTAATAACAATGAAATTGTTATTTGCATTTTGAAAGAAACTCCTTATGCTTCGGAAAGGAAAAATCAGGATGGCCACCTCAACCTAGCAATGACTGCAATTTAAGTAGTAGAAAACAATCCTGACTTTCAGACTAAAGCTGCCCTGTCATCAAGACCTCATAATTATAATTATTAATTCTTACAACTATCAATTCTTAGAAACATACTCTAAGAACAGACACAGCAGAGGAAAGGAAAAAAAAAGAGAGAGATCTGGCACCATCATTACTAAATGGATTTATTTATTTGGCTGTCTCCACTCGATTACATGTCATACCTCATCAACCTTCAAACTTTGAGTCCTCCTTTGTGGTTCACTGTTTGTCCCAGAGCTGAAGTCAAGCCTGTACTTAAGTGACCAAAGGGAAGTAACTATCCTGGCAGATGGAAACGCTAAGAAGACAAAAGAAGCTGCCTTTTTTCCAAGGTGTGAAAGGTAACAGTACAAAAAGGATTTCTGACCTGGCATTAATACAAATCCAGTATATTTGAACAAAACAAGGATAACATACTTTTTTTTTTTTTCATTCAGCCTCCTTGCTGTGGAAATGGTATAATAATAAAATTATTTCTGGTCCCAGACTTTTACCCCTTCTCATAAACGTTAAGTTCAGCAGGAAAATTATTCAGGAAAAAAATAGAACTGGTTCTTAATTAAGCAGCTTCATTATAATTGTACTTTGAATGCATTTGATTTAGCAGGCTCTCTTCTGAAAACATGAGTGGTTTTTAAGCAATCTTCTGATCTCGCCCAGATTGAACTTTCTGCTTACACAGCAGTTTCCTACAAGTACTTATTGAAGGGCATTAACACAATTTGTTGGGACTCCTGGCTTTACATTATTCCTTCCATCTGGGCATGCAAACCAGCAGTCTGGATGCAATCTTTCCTGCCTTCTACTTTACTCACTTATTATTTACTGAAATTTCTGGAGATTAAATGCTTAGGAAATTACATATAAAAGCTGAGGTAGTTCAGCCTGGAGAAGAGAAAGCCCCAAGGAGACATTATAGCAACCTTCCAGTACCAAGAGGGAGCCTGTCAGAATGAAGGGGATGAGCTTTTTAGCAGGACTTGTTGCAAAAGGACAAAAGGCAACAGAGTTAAACTGAAAAAGAGGCGATTCAGACCAGATATAAGGAAGAAATTTATTACGGTGATGGTGGTGATGCCCCATCTCTGGAAATTTCAAGGTCAGGTTGGACGGGGCTCAGAGCAACCTATTTGAGTTGAAGATGTCCCTGCTCACTGCAGCAGATTGGACTAGGTGACCTTTAAGTGTCCCTTCCAACCCAACCCATTCTATGGCTCTATGAAGAAACTGAGAATGGTCTTTTGCTTTTTCTTCACCTCTGAAGGAACGTTAATCCAGAGTTTGCAAGAGAAGTAGTCATTTTGCAGAGGTAACAGGAAGCAATGCATTTGCTTTTTTTGACATGTGGAACTGTGTTATCATTCTCATATCTTTATATATTTGGAAAAGATCAAAACTCACTGACTCTGCTCTGTTAGAAAAAAGTCTCAAGGACACACTCCCGCCTCCTTCTCAACTTTTACATTAAGAATTGTCTGAAATCTAATGGAGATGTGGAAAACAAACTAATCCAGGGATCATAAACAAACTAAATTTGCAGGCACAGGAATAATCAAATATTTTTAAAACTTATACAAGAAATGTTTTCAGTCACCAGATTACTTGGCAAAAGGAGTTTCAAGCCCTACATTTATGAAAAAGCTTTTACGAACTTTCCCCAGTAGTCAGCAAATGTCAAACCTATCTTGCAGTCAGCTCCAATATTGAAGATAAATGAAAAATGGTGATTTGAAACTAATTCTTAAGAAGTTCCTCAAGTCTGGGCTGAAGATTACTAAGAATCTGCCCCCCACGCTGTCAGTTTTATGAAAATTACCACAGTCTGATCCACAAGATATTTTGTAATTAAAGACACAACAATCATCATCTTCAAGAAAAGAGTTGTTATCCCCCAAATGCACCAAATAAAAAAAAAAAAGGCATGTCCTTTCAGCAACGTTTGCATTTTCACAATAAAAGCAACTTCCTTTTTGTGTTTGTGCCTGCCTGTCCATTTTAAAAATTTAAAACCAGACAAGAAAAAACTATAATCAATTCTCGGTCACTAAAGCTTATGTATGTGCTCATTGTTCTCGCCTGCCAAATAAACTGCCATTATGCTGTATAAATTATAGTTCTATAATACATACTAAATGTATACATATAAATATATGTGAATGCACACAGATTACTAATAATATCCTTTTTGAGCACACATATTCAAGCACACGCATACAAGCACAAAAATGATCAAAAAGCTCTGTGATGTCTCTACTGAGATTGTCCTGAAAGTAATGACTCATCTCCTAGCAGCTTGTTTAGTCTTGATGAATTTGTAATGCTGGATTTCTGAACTAAATTTTTTACCTTCAACATAAGATTTTATTTAATATTTTCATCTTAACCAGTTCTAAAAGACATTAGTTCAAGTGTTTTGATTTTTCTCTCAAATAAATGGACGTTAAGCCATCACAATAAGTGCATGGCTCTAGCAGGTATTACCACAAGTGAGATCTTCAGTAGCTCATATATTTCTAGCCACTACCTCATGTGCTTTATAAAGTATTTCTGCTTCAGCACACCACACGTTAGTCAGCAAGCAGAACACATCGATTTGAAATCTACTAGTTAGTAGCTGGTTAATTCATGCATGAAATGCTCTCATACATCAGTTCACTGGCTTGATTTATGACACATCTATTCTTTTAAAATAACAGCATTGTTTCTCCCTCAAGAGTCAGAAAAATGCTTTACAACATATTCTTATATTGCTACACACTGGTTAAAACTTAGGATTTTTAATTTTTAAAGAAACTCGTCTTGGAGATGCATTGCCAACCATGTCCAAATGAAAAGTTCCCTTAATTTGTCCCTGAAGGATAATTTTGTCTAGTTTGAAAAAGTGAAATCTTAAGCAATCCATTTGTCAAAAAGGATGTTTCACCGAAGTGTCCGTGATCTCACTCCCTTTCCCATTTTCTTTCCTCCCTCCCACTGAGTAAGCAAACAAGAAAGAAAGCACAAAATCCTCAGCATTACTTAGACCTTACAATTTTTTGCCTACATGGCTTTACTTATCAACTCTCTTACTGATTTCTGATCATCTTGTCCAGAAAGTCACAGTGAAAGTCACAGAGAAAGGAATCAGCTCCATATTTGTAACAAAACACAATAGAATCAGCATTTGATACCAACACCACTGAAAAGGAGCCCTGCATTCCATTACAGAGAAGGTATTTTTAATTATTATTATTTGCAGCTGGTCCATAACCAAACACTAAAAAGCTTGATTCTTTGTTGCAATTATTTCATAGCGAAGAAAGTAAACAACCCAAAGGGAGGGGTGTGTGTTAATTCATAAGCAGTAACCCATATGCACTGCCCTATTATTCAGGAGATTTGAGCAATACAGTTCCCTCTGGATGAGATCCCATCCTTCCCATGTGGCAACTACACCACTCAGCTTGGTGTCATTTGCAAACTTGCTGAGGGTGCACTCAATCTCACTGTCGATATCATTGATGAAGATGTTAAACAGCACCAGTCCCAGTACAGACCCCTGAAGGACACCACTAGTCACCATCTCCATCTGGATTTCAAGCCAATGACCACTACTCTCTGAATACAACTCTCCAACCAGTTTCTTACCCACCATACCGTCCACCCATCAAATCCGTATCTCCAATTGAGAGATAAGGATGTTGTGGGCGACCGTGTCAAAGTCTTTCCAGAAGTCTAGACAGTTCACATCCATCAGTTTACCCATGTCCACTGCTGTGGTCACTTCAGCAAGGGAAAGAGGCAAATCAGAGAATGGAGTCAAAGAATGTTTGATCTTTCAAAGTCCCTCCCAATCTGGGATACTCCATGAGCATTTTCAGACAACAGCATCCAAAACTAATTGCTTCATTTCTTGTATTAGAAAACTTATTAATAATGTCACAAAGTATTAAAATGAAATACTCCTCTTAAATTATCTCCTCATCTCTGCAGTGTTCAAAAAGTCAAGCTAGACCTTGACATGCCTATGGCATAACGTGATTCTCTATGGCAGTTGATAATTAACAAACTATAGTTATGTTGTGTCTGCTTGTCTGAGCTATTGAGCAGAGAAAACTTACAACTTAAGATGCTCTCAGAACCTGTGAGAATTAGAGACTTTTAGATTAAATAGGAGAAAAATATAAAAGGCAAATACACATGTTAAGTCCTTAAAAATCTGCACATCCTTCAGTGCTTTCCAATGATGCTCTTTGAGCACTTGACCAGATAATAATGAAGGTCTTAAAAAAAAAAAAAAAATTCCACAAAACTGGTAATTACACAGGCACAAATATTTCATTTTTGTATTTTCATGAAGGCTTGGAGGCTTCTGACAAACCTTGACATACATCTTGCAATCCCACACCCAGAGAAATCATGGCCAAACTCCAGTATAGAGCTTTGAAAAAAACTAAATTCTACAGACTATTAATACAGACAATTCTGAGCTCTCCTGAACTGGTGATTCATGTGAGCCATTTATAAATGGATTCTTTTTAAGATTCTATTTAAGATTCTGTTAAGATCCTTACTTGTCTAGATCTGGGTGCAAGGAAAAAATGTGATGCTATTATACTACAATATACGAACGGCAATACATCAACTGCCAACTCAACAAATTGGATCTAATCTGTTACATAGAATATATTTTTCATCTGTTACGTAGTCTTAAAGGATTCACTATATATGGTGGCATATTGTTTATCAACAGTAATTTTAAAATCAGAATACTAAACCCCTCCTCCCCTCATCACTCTGAAATAATCACTTTGTATGATTATGCAAATCTGAGCAGCCTGGCAAAAAAAGTTCTTCTTCCTCGTCCCCCTATGTCAGTCAGGTGTTTCAAACAAAGTGAAAAACACTTAAATCAACCACTATTAAGTAATCAGCTGATAACTTCCAAGTATCTTTCAGGTGTGACAGTCTAGATTTTGTGAGAAAATGTCTTTCCAGTCCCATCAATGTCAGATTTGGGATGTATTTTTGGGTTGGGTTTCTTTTTTTTTTTTTTTTTGGTGGGGTGGGGGGTGTGTGTTGTTTTTTTTTTTTTTTTTTTTATGTTTTTCTTGTTTTTTTGGTTTGGTTTTTTTTTTTTTTTTTTTTTGGGGGGGGGGGGGGGGAGGCGGCGCTGGTATTTCTATTTTAAGTACCATGTTCAAGACAATCCAGACGCACAGGAACTTTCCAGTCGATAAAGAAACTTCACAGTATTCATTAGTTCATGCTTAGTTGTAGCACAATAGCATGTTTTTTACATTGATCTTTGTTCAGCGTGATCAGCCATTCTGCTTAGAATAGAACAAAATGAAGGAGTAAAATCGGGCAAAAGAGGATTCAGATTCCAATTTACACAATACCCATACATATTATCTATTATTAACACTAAAACTCAGACTTTTAAAAACTGGAAGTTGAAATCTAATATTCCTGGCTGCCAGCCATGCATAGAAAACAGACAGGCTAATGCTAAAGAAAACAAATTTTTATTCATTTACCTTCTGTGTGAAATGAACTGTGCAGTGAATTATTTAGAAGAGGAAAATTGTAATTGCTTGTGTAATAAAGCTGAAAATTAAGGAGAAGCAGATGGAAGACTAAAAGTTCTTTTTTTGTAAGTGATAAGAGGATGATTCATAAGTATTTGACATTAGTTAAAATTACTTATGGAACAAATGTTTATGGAAAAATGTGCTTCTTAGGACAATGTGCCATCACACAACCAGCAGAGAATTATCTCAATTGAGACCCTTAATCAAAAAGGTAAACTGAAATAAACTAAGAAAGGAGAAAAAGGGCAAAACTCGTTCACTTGGAAACTTCAGTCACTTGTGACTTAGCTTCCTACCTCAAGAATTCAAGGCATTACCAGAAATTACATAATGATAATAATTCAATTAATTTGTAGTTTTACTTTACACTGTCACAAAACAGTAATACACTTCCTAAAATCAGTTGAACAGAATGTGTGAAAAGATAAGTGGGCTGTAAGTGCGTAACAGTGCTGGTGACGTTACCTCACTTCATCGTAAGCATCCCTGAGAGAAAGCTTTTTTTAAGTCTCCATCTACTTCTAGATAAAAATTGAAACGAAAACCAAAGATCTTATTCACGCTTACATCGCAGCATATGGCTAGAAATATATGAAGTGAAAATTTGTATATATAGCTCAATATTTAAATACCAGTAATAATTAAAAACACAGAGATTTCTTTTCATTGAATTTCTTTTCTTTGAATGAAAATTCATGAATTTCTTTTCATTGTTTCTTAATGTAAGATCACAAAAAAAGCAGTTACCTTACAGATGGTCCTTCAACGTTCTTGTCTACAGTAAATCGGACAGTTCCATTATGCAGTAAAGGGTTCTCTTCCCTCTAACATTAACACATGTTATTTCCATGGAATGCAAAAGCCAGCCTTGCTGAGGTAGAGGTGGATGCTACAGAACAACACTTCAGCAGTTTGTTGTGGTCCTCCAGCAGCAGACAATAACTGCCTTTCCACTCGAGTGACAGCAGTATTCATGCTTTAACCCAGATGCTTTGACATGGCAGACAGGTGGAGTTTAAAGTATTTGACTTGTGCTAGTTGTATGCATGCAAATATACATGGATACGCTCTATTAATTTGCAGGTAAAATTCAAGTTATACCTGCAGCTAATAACACAGCAAAGCACACTGTAATTCACCTATGGAACTTCTCATTTAAAAAGCACAGGTAAATGCTACCATCTTTTCATAGCACATACTATTCTAGGTCACATGCTGAATCACTCACAGCCATATTTTCTATTTCAAATGTGCAAAAGAAACCTCCAGATATACTAGTAGATACTTTGTAATATCTAGGGAAATCAAACCATGACTCAGTGTATTTTTCTACTCAAGGAGATTAAGCTATTCCTCCATACACTATGTTTGGATGGTTTTTGTATATTAATTTTAATTAGTAGCTCACATTTTGATTTTTATTTGTTCTTAGTTATTTGCCTACATAATCTCTTGTTCTTTTTTTTCTCCCCATAAAATGGGATTTCACAGCCTACATGATACTGCAACTGAACAGGTCATCCAAATCCAGCTTATGATATCCCACACTATATACGTAAAATCAGCAAGAGAAAAGTGAGGATCCAGTATCCAGACTACAGCACAGAACAGGAAGTCTAGAGTCAAGAAATTATCTGAAGCAACTTAGCCGCAACTATTAAAAAAATATAAAGTCTTGTTATGTGTCTTATGGGAAAGAAACATACATCTTACAAAAGGGCTTAGTAAAAAGCCATTTTGAAAACAATAGGTGCCATTATTACACGTGAACAACAAGTTTAAGAGCCCACATAAGTAAGCTCCTAGAAATCATTTCAGTACTTCTATTTGGCAGGTTGTTTCCAGATTTCAGTGGTTGCATTGCAGATATAACATTTGATGTTCTCCATGCCTACTCCCTTTAAGATCTAATTTTCTTACAAAAATCAAAGTTAGCTGCAACTAGCTAAGGGTACTTCACGTTTGGGCAAAATATAAAAGCGTTATAATGGGATATGAACAATATAAGTTTCATTTAAAAAAAATTTTTTTTTCAGAGTTAGGGAAGGAAAATGACAGTAAGGTGAGTACATGAAAAAAAGAATACAAATTGTAGCTTTTGAGAATACAGGTCGTGCTGCAGAGATCTCTGGATACAAATACGATTTCTGCCATGGGACAGGTTGAGCAATTTATTGCCTGACTTTTTTTTTTTTTCCAGGTCTAACAGAAGATTTTGCACTGACCCCTTCAAGTGTGGTCTAAGACAGGGACACACGCTCAAGAAAACTACTGCAGTAAGCAGCATGCTGGCATCACATGGCAGAATCCAGGACCCTGTGCAGTAAGAAATGCCACCTCCACCAAAAGCCTGGCTGTTACCAAGGCTGAAGCCCTCCCCATCCTGAAAAAAACCTCAAAACACCAAAATAGGCCAACAAACCCAAACAACTACATATCATAAAAAGTAGCCTAGCTTGTGTGGTTTTATAATTTAAGATTAATTTTCTTCCCCAAAAACCTGTCAACAAAAGACTGCCCTTCTTTTTCTCCAAACCACAAAAAAACCCTTAAATGTTTCCTATTAATAAAACACTGAGAACTGTCCCTGATTACGATCCTATCTCAATGAAGGGAGGATGCAGAAGACAACAGAAATTAGCTGCATGAACTAACATAAACTTTACATTAACATTTTTTCTGTGTAGAAGGAAACACTTATGCCTAGACAATTTCTTTTTCTAATACTGTGTTACTTAAGAGATAATGTCAATGAAATAGTGCATTGTTAGAGGATAATGGTCTCCTGCTGGTATTAAATGCCCAGGCACAGCTAAGCCATTTATTTACAAAGCAAGGGACATTAATCCTATGAAAATATTCTACTGCAAATGACATTTCTATTATACTGAAAGAGTATGTTGATACAATCATTTGATTTGATACCTGCTATTTTATTAGTGATAGAGCAACAGTTGCTGAAATGTGCTTCACAGAACTTGCAGCATTTGCAACCTTTAATGTAAGCATAGAAACTTCAGACAAGTATCTAGTAACACTTGGTGTGTATTTTAACGGCAACCCTGAAGACAGAAACTAAGACTTGTGCCATCTTACAGTACAGCTCAGCAGAATGACCAGAGGCAGAAATGGAGAAATGTTTAACTTAGAGGAGAGGGTTCTACCTGGGTTTGCAACTGCTCATAACACAAAAACTTGGATGCATTTTATAACAGCAGCATGAAGAGTTTGGTGTCCTTTCAACCTTCAGAACAAGGTATGCTGTATGCCAGCGAAGAGGACACGGAGAGTACATGTGCATCATATTTCAAAGATTTCAGGTACCTAAAGGAAGTAGCTGCTCTTTTCCTTTGACTAACTGTTCATGCACCACTCATGCACAGCGAGGGTCTCAAAGAAATAAAAACTCTAAGATTTGTTAGAAATCTCAGAAGCATGACTCAATCACTACATTATTAATATTCTTTTTCTGAATATCTGCACTCAGATGAAAAAGCAACTCCTTGAAAAGGCCCTGCAGTCCTTCACCTGAGGGAAAATGATGATTTGAGCAAGGCTTTGCTTGTTTATAACTGGTTGTATCTTCAGGCACGTTTTTATTTTCTTTAGGTGGATAGAGATTTTGAGCTGGCTTGTGGAGCAGCCTAGCGTAAGAGAGAACAATGATGACAGGGCTTGCTGGTGACTGCCTTGGTGCCCGTCCGTAGCTCTTACTAACACTGTATAATGACAGTGGATAAAACTACTATAGCCAAAGTGCTGGCTCAGCAACAGCCAATTCCTAATGGCAAGGAAGCTGCCCTAACTGTTGGTTAATGTTGTTGAAGAAAGACATGCTTACACAACATTTGAAGACAGTGCAAAGACTCTTCATATTAAAAGGGAAATCCACCGGGGAGTCCAGAGCCATATGGACTGAGATTCTCGGCAACAGCAGTGGTAACTTGGCTCTTGTTGCACAAATGACTGCCAGTGAAGGTCTGCTCAGCGCTATCAGCTGGTTCACGGCACACAAGTGAGGGGGCGAGAGCATCTCTCCTGACACACATGATAGTCTGTACACTGGTGATGCAGCTGTGGCCAAGGGGCTTTTCAGAGTCTGCACTATCAGGAGATGCAAGCTGAAGAATCTGAAGCTTTTTTGTGCAAAAGTTTGTAGGCTGGTTTTTCAGTGCTGAATAAGCACCTCTGGATTTAAGAAAGCACTGCCTACTGGTCGGGTTCCTTCCTTCACAGCTGTTGAGCTGGTTTGCTAACACAAGCTTGACAAGAGTGTATAAGCACTACAGTGCAACGTAAACTCAACCATGATTAGTTTATAGAAAACATAAGTGAAAAGCAATTTACTAATTAAAGCAAGGATTACCCTGTGGTCCAGCTGAACACAGGAAAAAAATTAAACTTGCATATAACTCAGACACCAGACACTTGAGAACAACAAAGGCAGAACAAAAGATCCATTTCACATTTTACCTACTAAAAGTATCTTGAAATTTGGGAGCTTGAAATACATGCTAATCCACAGCAAAACATATATTCAGACAAGCACTGGAAAGAGAAACAAGATGGTTCTAATGATAAACCTGTTCATTTCAGCAACTAATAGAGGAGGGCTACAGCAAAAACTGTATGGAAGTGTTGATTTATATATGTTTGCCTCCAATATTTTAGTTTGCTTAGTATAACTGTCATCCTACTGCCTCTAATTATGTCACAGATTTCATGTTTAAAACTAGATGTTACTATATAGCTTACATGGTTCATTTTAGAAGCTACAAGCTTTATTATATCTACAGAACTAGTTTACTGCATTATTTTTTCTTCCAGTTTATATATGAAATATGATATAAATTGAAAGAAGATCAAATAAAGTGGAAAGATACTCTATAATGAATTTCTCAAGAAGCTTTCACAATAAATAAAAACACCGGATCTGTCACAAGTAAAACCACCCTTATAAATCAGTAATTCAGATGTAACTTATGCCACTGGTGCCCATCCACTTCAGACTAGGAAGTCATTTGCATGTAAAGCTAACATGACTAACAGCTAAAAATGGTCCTCTCTAAGAACTCCAAAGGATATAGCATTGACCCTTTTCATTTTTCTTTCATTTTTAATCTGGGAGGGCAGGCCAGGCCCAAGGCATTTTTACCCTCCTCTCTTTATTTAGTCTCTCTTTCTTCTTGGACAGTCTGGTGATCATCCAGCAATTAGGGCACTAAACCTCACTTCAATTCCTCTGCCTTCTACAAACTTCCGTAATCAGGAACAAAGCACTTAAGACATTCTGTAAATTGGGCTGTATTTTCCTGCTGCGGGAAGTGTCTAAGTATATTATTAGAAGTCCTGGACATACTAAAATTTACTACCATTTGACTAGAAATCTACAGATTTTTAAACATCTCAGCAGGCACTAAGAATCTATTAATACTCTGGAGGTAGATTAAAATTGCATGTGCGGCAGGTCTGTGTTTGGTATGTCTGAATAAAGAATTGTTATTTGCTTCCTTATACCCCCTGTGGCATAAGGTAATGCGGTAGCCAAAGTAAACAGCACCAGACAGACTTAAAAATTGATGCTACACAGTTCATTCTACATTTTCCTAAAGGACCTTTCATTAGTAGCACACAAAGAGTGAAAGCATAATTTACCTTATGTAAGGTGGAGTTAATTATCCTACATTAGAACCCCAGTGACCAATCTATAAAACAGCTGGTAACATCTTTTTTTTTAATTGCAAAACCATTGTATATCAACCAGGTTTGGGGTTTGGTTGTTTTTTGGTTTTTTTTCAGAGTGCAATGCGCAATTTTTCTTGGTAGTATTAGCTTGACTCAAAATGTTGACCCGATTCTCTTCAGATAAATACTGCATTACAAATGTCAGAGCTTAAGAGATGCTAAGGAAGTGCAAAAAACTCCTTTCAGTTTTGTGGAATCTAAATTATATTACCAAAAAAATAACAAATTCCACTTCTGCATGAATTTTTGCAGATGGTGCAAGCAAGAAATTTTGTGAACAAGTGTGCAAGTCACTAGTAATATTCATGCATAATGGATTAGGGATAGCCCTAATTTCCTGGATCAGAAGCTTCAGATTCTGTTCTGAGAGAAACAAAAATTCCTGAACAACCCTAAAGCACAATCAACCCACACACACTGAAAAGGTCTAACATTCACTAATTTTCTGAAGACATCACACTTGCAGAATTGCATACCTATAATTACATAAACTACTCTGCTTTAAAAACAAACAAAACTCTAGTGGAATAAAACAAATTTTCCCAACTGTAATGATTTCTACCACAGCCATCTCAGGGATGCAGGTAAAAGTCATTACAAGTTTCTCACCCTGTTGATTGTGTAAGAAAGGGAGTGATGCAGAAAGAGGGGAAGTTAGAGAAGAAGAAATAAAAAAAGTATTGCTACTGAGGTGAAAAATTGGTTTACTTTTATCTGAGGCTTTGGATTTGTAACTACTGATATTCAATGCATCATAATACTTCCAAAAAGCATGGAAGAAACACAGAAATTTCCATAACATTTGTATTCTAGATGTTCCTCCAGACAAGCAGCAACTTGCTATCTGAAAATATGACGTGAAGAAAGAAAGAATATTACAGTGAGACAGCTGCACAAAAATCCATTCCTATTTCAGCAAGCATCAGAAGACCAGAGCTAACACTACCAAACTACCAAGCTTTGGGACAGGCAAAAAGATTTCCACACATCAAAAATAACCCTATTATTAAATACAAAACTATCATAGACATCAAGAATATGAAAATAAGTGGTAGATAACTCTGTATAAATTGCCCATAATTTGTGCAGTACTACATCTTTAAACAAAAATTTGACATCGTATTCTTCCTCTACTTCAGGCATTCTGTAAAACATACCATTCTCTTCCTTCATGATAATTCTTCATTCCTTTACCAAAAAAGCTCCATCAAATACCTTTTTGTTGGTTCAATTCTCTTCTTGAATTTCACCCCTGCTGAAGTGCCTCCCTGTGCAGATCTGCTCATTTTCATTGTTACTGGAAAGCTTAGTAGAAGGTGACTGCATTCATTACGTCCTAGCTTCTAATAATCTAATGCCTCTTTGCATTCATGCTGCTATTACTATTGACTGCATTTCAGTGTCTCTGTGTAGATTTAAACACTTTAATATTAAAAGATAAATTGTGAGATATAGTGATGGCTTTGAAAATAAATCTGCCTGTAATTAACTACTTTATCCACACAGTTATGCAGTCATGCCTTCTCCCAAAGACCACTCTCCTAAGATTCTTGGTCTTAACAGCAATAACTGCGCAAATGTTATTGCCTATGGTTAGCACTCCAAAGTTCTGGCAACTAATTAGAGCCCCAACAGCTCTGGCACTGGCCAAACACATAACAAAAGAATGATCTCCACCTCAAAAACTCAAGTAGAAAATGACACGGTTCAGCTGCTAAGAACTGTCAAAGCTGCACCTTCACACAGTCTTTGATCCCTAACAACAGAAATATTGCTCTTTTTGACTTAGCGCTACCCTTCTCCACTGGACAAAATCATCAGTTCTGGTTGACATCCTGCATGCCACCTGTCTGCCCTCAGTTAAGTACCTATCTGTATCTGCAATAATAGGCCCTACTTCCTCATCTAAAATTACTTCTTTAAATTGACTTCCTTGGTGCCATTTTGCAATTTTCAGCATTTCTACTTAATGTAGTGCAGCTGAATTAAAACATGAACTTCCAGAGAGGAATACATGGAGTTGCATGCAAAACAGAATGCTCCAGAAATGACTTTTCCTCAGTAAAAAGCGGAGCTATTTTACATTTTAAAATCAACATTTTGTGATTTTTGTCTTAACACACAGTTTATGCAACAAAGTTCAGAACGTGGCAGGTAAACAAGAGTAAAAGTAAAGTACACATTTCAGAAGAAGGAACCCAGCCCTCAACCTCTGTGTGTTTCCAACACACAGTACTTGCTCAGTTGCTTCTGAGAATAACCTTGCAAATTTGAGGACACACATGCCATGAAATCCTAACTCTCACTTCCCTTCAGAAAACTCTTAACAATCTATCTATGCAAAGGTGTGAGGAGCCATGACTAAGAAACAGGGAAGATTCAGGAAAGCAAAAAGAAACACCTGCAAATAGGAGGAGGCAGTTGCCAGGTCACATGCCTGTACAGGGGGGAGGAGTAGCAAAGGTGGGTGAGATGCAGAAGACGCCCAAGTCAGAAGCTCAAAGGAAAAAGCCAACTCTCTGTATTCAGCAAGGCTAGCTAAGGAGTAGCAAGAACAGATGCAGAACCAGAACCTTGTGTTAGAATACACCCAAATCACACATTCCCCATACTGTACCAAAAAAAACTTTATTCCTTCTCGGTACCTCCCAGTTTATAAACAAAACATATGGCCAGGGAGGAGAAGGTGGAATTTCCCATACAGGGAAGAGTTCCACATTTTTACAAAAAATCTTCAATACATTCAAATAAAACAAAAGAAAAGGATAGAAAGGTAACACAGTTGATGTGGACAGTAAGACTAATTAGTAACACACAGAAAAAAACCTGCAAACTGAAAACTCAGATCTGTTTCCTTACTGTCATCAGATCATGAATCAGTCATATATTGCTCACAGCAAGAAAATCATGTTACTAATTTTAGCTTATTTTGTTCAACTTCATTCACTTCCTTAGTTCTTGGTTCACTTCACTTACTGATTGTCATAAAAATTAAAAGCAGAATTAAGAAAATCAGCTGATGTTCAGTAGTCAGAAAAGTGATTTGTAACACTGACAATTGACATAAAAGATAATGGGTGCTGCTCTGAAATGAGTATTTCATAGGTTTTGGACTCATCTGTTCTCATTTCTTGGAAAATATTTCCATTGAGATATTATGAAAACGTAGTGTGGCAATAAAAACAAGACTTTCTACCCTAAAGACTATGAAATAAACCAGTCAACACTGATGCTGAGAAGTAGGTTACGGCTCACAGCTGTGGTCTAGAGGAACTGTCCATTACTGAGAGCCTGCTGTTCTTATGCGAGCCACTTCAATTACAGAGGTTTTTTTTTTTTAAGCCTTAAATCCGAAAGGCAATTATCAAGATACTGAAGCTTTCTTGAACCTCCCTTTTTCATATAATTAAGGTCCTTTTAAATGACAGTGGTTTTTAATTGCACTGCAAACACCAGTTTAAACTGTGTGCCCACAAACTGTGCTTTTCACGTGAAGATTTTTAACTTATTACCTGCTTCTGTTTTGACTTTTTCCACTAAACCTGCAGTTCTGTCCTACAAGTAATTCCTAGGAAACCTGGGAATCCAAATTCCCATCATGTCGAGGACATGCCATACGGATATCGCACAGTACTTGGTTCCTGAAAAGACATGGGGCTTAAAACTCAGATGGACAAAACCAAATCAGTTCCTAGTGAGAATAACAATATTGTCAGGTAATTCCACATTTCTACTCCTTACAACTCCAAAGAGCCAGAGAAGGTCTGGAGTGCAAGAACTTTTCTGGAGATTATGTTATATAGTTTACAGTGAGGGCTCCACAATGCAGAAGCCAAACAATAATATTTTTTTTATTTTCAACCTGGTGTGGACTCCCAATGGAAACTGTCTGCTGTCTGTCATCACATCCCTTGCCAGCTGCGCACTGCCCTATACAACAAGCGTGCCATTAGCTGGCTACTATTTTTAGCTTGTTCTATTCATTTTAGCTCTTGTTGTTTTTTTCCTTAGTAACTGTTAAAATAATAGGTCTTTCAAGAGGATTCTTTCTAGTAATTCATGAATATTTAAAAAATGAGCTACCTTTTTTAGTAGGTGGAATACAGCTCCACTGCTGACGTGTTCCCTGCATTGTTTTCTACATACTGAAATGCATGCTCAAACGGACATATCCAGCTATGCTTTCTTATTTTCCACCCCAGTTAATGAAGACAATCAGTTGAAACTCGTTCCTTAGAACAGGGAAGAAGTTATGGATTAATAAGGTATAAGGCAGGAATAAATCACAGAGGCTATTCCCTGAAATCAGAAGTTGATATAATTTACTTCTGAAAAAAACCTACTCACATAAATAGTATTTTACATCAAGTAAAGTACTTATCGGTGTGAGGATAGCTAAAGTGCACAGTTATAAGTAACATTTTTTTAGTTCTGAATTTCTTATCTGCATTCCTGCACATATTCTTTCCCCATCACAATGCAATGAATCTAAAGGCCTGCTTATGGACTTACGGTGCATATAAATGACTGAAGTGCCCTAAACCCCAAACTGGAATTAATTTAAAAGCACAGCTGTATTTTCTGTTTGGGGGATAAGACCAAGATAATAGCAGTGTAGCTTTCAATATACTTACAGAAAAGCAGATAAGATTCTACTGCAAGCAGCTACATTAACTTTACTCATATTCACTTTGATTTTTGAAAGCACATTAACTCCTAGACAGCCCTCTGAAAATAACTTGGCATTTGCCTAAAATGTACAACTGCAGAATATTGATATCAAACGACTGCCATGTTTGTTAAATTACTTTCATATGTCCATTACTATTCAACTGAAATCCCTTATTCACTTCATTGTTTCTCTTTTCAAACAGCCTAATACTCTATCGAAAATACACACCTGTCTTCTAGACCACTCTGGTTCACTCTCTACTAGCCTGAGAGTAACCCCAGAATGCACTGAAGATAAAATCTGTAAGTTACACACGCAAAAGATTTCAACATACCATATTCACAGCCTTATGAAAATTGAAATAAAAATTCTCTTCTCTGGAGAAACAGTATTCAAAGGCACGTTATCTTTCATTGCAGTGTCCCTCAAGACATGTTGCTCCCATGCAATAAAGTTTGCGCACTTTTTGATCCACATTAATAACAAGATCAATCAAATTACCTTACCCATAAGATAATGGCACATGTAAAGCTGATGAAGCTGAAAATTACATTCTCTCAGCGACTTGAATGACAAATTAAAATCAATGAACAACAACAAAAAAGTACGACATTGAAATAAGGCTCATCCACTATCCTTAACTTGTACATTTCTAAGCAACAACTTAGTTTGTTGACCTAGATACTGGGCTTGTACTCCAGATGTTCTCACATTCTTTACTATTGGATTTATTTACTTACAGGCAGTATGAATGGGTACTCCGTTATAATGCTAAAAGCACTAGACACAAGCGCATAAGTATTTTCCACATTCATTCTTAATGCTCTTATCCTGTATTTTAGTTTCACTATTTTTATTCAATAACAACGGTTTACGAAGTGTTAAGGAAAAAAAAGGTTAAAACAAGCTGTTAAGAAAAACGGGCTAGCAGTACTCGGAGAAACCGTTAACAAATAATTAAGTAATAGTAGTACTTAGTACATCATCCCTTTCTCCAAGAACAATGACTAGAGAACTCTCACATCTGCCTTCTGACCGAAGTGCTACTGCCACTACTTTTTTAGTTAGCAAAACAAGCAAAACAAGTGTTACTAATTCTCTCTCTGTTACAGAGAGCCTAGAGCCAGGACATTTCATAATTACGCATTCAAAGCTAACCAGACAACTTATTAAATGTGCAAACTACATATGATTGACAGCAGGAATACGGCTAATGGAAAATGGGGTTGTGCTACTGTATTCAAAGGAAATTTTTACATAACTCAGAGGAACCCCACAAAGAGTGCCGAGATGCTCCAACACATGATGCGCTAAAATCACCCTTCACAGATGATCTGGGGAGACCCTAGAGGACTGCAGAGTCTTCTAGCCATACATCCTTCTCCAGGCCACAAACTGATCTCCTTCTAAAGGAAAGTTTATAAAGTAGCAAGAAGAAAACTGATATCATAAACAGTATGTATTCTATAAAATTTCTATCAAACTTTATATACATAGAACAGATACAAACGGGTACCTTAAATGTGTCATAAGTAGAAAAAAAAGCAGCATTTACCCAGAGAGATTACTTCCAAATATACAGAAATTCTAGCTCAATTATCACTGTGCGGATGTCACCAGGAAGTAACTTTTAAAAGGCAGTCATTGCAGGAGTTATCTCAAATCTTGTAAACAATCAACAAGTCAAAGTTCATAGACAAGCATACACAGCTAAAAGTCTTGTATACTGTCTGAAGACAGTTACAGATGTCTATTAGACATGAAAATCTTAAAATTTAATAAAACAAGGGGCATAAGCAGCCAGACTGTGCAGCCTCCAGAGAAACCAGAGTGCCAACAGATGGCTAAAGAGAAAGGCATTAACAGTCTTAAGTTTTTGTAAATCATATCATCTTGAATGTAGCATTATTTACTACAAAACATATACCTCTCAAATGTTTCTAATCAGTATAAATACAATTGCCAGCAGAAAACCACTTGGGTTTAAAACAAAACAAAGCAAAAACCCCTAACCATACAATACCAAAACCCAAGTTGAATATGAAACAAGTAAGAAAAAAAAGCCAAGAAAATAACTAAAGTAACCAAACAACAAAATCACATGAAGTCACCTGCTGCTATTAATTCAGAAAGGAAACACTTTAATTCAGAAAGCAAAGCATATAAGTAAGATGAACCCAAAAATCAAACAGAAAAACCACCACCCAACAACATAAGAATGCTAATTAATAACAACAATGCTTGGCAGATCAAAGAGATCACACTGATGATTTAGTGTGACCAATTCATGGGCGAACTGCACCAACTTTAGTTCACAATGTAGCGACAGCAAAATCTTTTCTAGTAGAAGAAACCAATGCTTAAGAGTAAACCTACAAAATTTTATTGATGGTTACTCAAGGAATGCCACGTTTAAATGGTAGCCCTTCTGTAAATATCTTTGCAGGTTTGAACTATAAGAAAAGATTGATTCTAATTTATCATGACAAGCAAACACATGAAGGCAACAGACCAAAGAAAAACCTGAAAAAAATACGAATATAAAGAAAAACATTAGCAACATTCTAAAGAAGAAGAAATGTTGCACCATCTTAAAGATGATACGTATGAAAAATTGATACTGCTAATATACTGGAACAATTGGCTTACCTGAGTTGCACCTGTTCACTTCAAACCTCCTTTCCCTCTACTACTCTGGCTCACCTTTAGAGAAATCATCACCTTTTCCTATTAGACAACACTTTGGCTGAGAAGAGAGGAAGTGGAAACCTCAGAGAAAGGTGAGAATTACTGCTCTCTCAAAACCAGGTCTTAAAAAACATTTTGAAAGTCAGATGCCTATAAAAAGGAGACAAGCACAATCGCTTGGCTTGTAAAGCCTCTGTGCTGTAGCATATTAAGAATGCTGCCCTTGCTTAAAAGGGCATTTCCTTATGAAGAATTATTCTCATTTTTGCAAAGTTATGCTCGCTCATAAAATAAATTACTAATGCCGTATTTTATTTTCTCTAGACATATTAATGCAGATGGCTTTATGAGCCAGGCTGCTGTTGAGATATATTTAGAAAACATGAGAGAAAACAGTCCAACATAGCAAATCTTTTCTGCTGGTGCTGACTCTGAGATAGAAGCAACATGGCAACTGTTCATACCTTCATAAATAAAGGTCTATGGAAATATCAGCTTTGAATTAGCTATCAATATTTTTAGAAGAAAAAAAAATTTGTTATTGTTAATTTATCTTAGGTGCTGAAGGAAGGGAAAACTGTCTGAAGTCAGTAATAATAGTATGCAATAATGAAACTAAAGTCTCATTTATAATGCAGCTACTTATGCAAAATGCAGCATCAGAGGTGTACAGAGGTGATTAAATGAACAGCACCACTGTTCCACATCACTTTAAAGACATACAAGTAGCATCTTGGGAGCCCAGGCACAAGTGGAGTTTCTCCATAAAAGAAAAATCTGCTCATGCATAAGCTCACTGCTATCAGATGATTAGCATAGTCATGTTTCTGAAAGTATAACAAAGAAGCTAATTCAGCCTTCCATTAAAAAAAATGGTAACAGTTTGGTATTCATAAGTTTTCCTGAAAATAGTGTTTTTCCAATGTTTTTAAGAAGTTTTCATGATATGTTAAAACCATGATAAACAATGGTTGTCATTACATATATATCAAGGCAATATACACTGCAGTTTACATTTATTCACAGTTAAAGAAATGACACGGCTTCATTCTCTAATGCGATTTCATAAGTAGATGGAAGGGTAAAATGAAAGGAAACTAAAAGCCACTGCCCTCTTCCACCTTAGCCGACTGTATAAGGTCAATCAAGAGTTAAACAGATTTGAAAAGGAAGCCTTTGAAACTGGGAAACAACAAATCACTGTAACATCAGCCTAACTTAAAAGAGAGTTCCAAGGTTTTTACAGCATGCTCAAATTCATAAAGAATCACATAAGTGTTTTTTCTGGACTCATTGGCTTAGGTTGTTTTCAAGTACAGAAACACAACCTAAGTGGGATAAAACTTGGCCCCTCATAGCAGATGCTTCTACAGTGGACAGTATGTAAGTTGGTACTGCACTACTCCTGGTTCTGGAAACTCCTCACCAGTGAGCTTCTAAAATAATCTGTCATAAAACGCTGCACTTAGTGACAACCACAAGATGTTTCTGTTGCTTTGGTAGAAGGTTTCATACATATTTTAAAACTACTCTTTTGGTGGGACTTTCAGACAGTAGAGGAGCTAGACTGTTGGTTACCACTTTGAGACAAAAACTGCAGCTCACATCCTTCAAGCTCTAGATCTTTGTCCTTATTACAGTAGGGTCATTACGAGGGCTGCTACTGCAAAATAAATAAGAACTGTAACATTATATACCCCACAGTTTAGGAGCTCTTATTGTGCCATATGTGAAGAAACTCATTATGAAATGTCACAAAAATTTAAAGCTGTCAACTTCTACACAAATTTAATCAAATTTTGATTCAAATCTAAGTATTCTTCTTGTCTAGATAGTTACACTGGACTTCATTTCAGTTTTCTCAAGATGACCATGTTTAATCAGCATTGCAACCATGATTCCCAGTAGTCAATAAAAAATCCCCAGAGACAAGTATTTTGTTAGTTCAGGACAATAACAAATAGTAAATTTAAAACTAGACTGATTTTTGCTAGAAATGTACAGGAGATAAAGCACTTGTTCTACTGTTAATATGTGATACAGATATGCAAATGTTTCCTCCCATTGCAATTCATATTCTGCCAGTGATTTCCACATACAACTGGGTCTTTATTTTCTTTTAAGACATTTGTTATGTTGTTGCACCAAGATCAAGCTCTCACCCCAAAATCAACACCTTTTGCCCTTTCCCTGGAAGAAACTGGTTTGACCTTCACTGACCTCTCAAGAAGTGATTTTTTTCACCTTGCACTTCCAATAGACTACACAGCATAAGTTCAGTAATCTTAAAAAAGCTTAGGTTTGGTGCAAATAATAACCTGCATAAGTACTTGCCTGCAACAGTGGCAGTAACATATTTCTGCTTTTTCTAGGAACCTCCTGTATCAGGCCATCACAAAGGCAGCAGATGACAAGGGCTGACTAAAACTTCCCACGCCAAGTAAATTATATCATAGCATATTTTTCCCCTGAGAGAAAGGTTGATTCTCCATCTTCTCACTTGGTCTTCAATGTACCTGGCCACTGTTCTATTTAGCACACTCAGTTATTTAAAGCACCGGTTATATCCACTTTTACAAATCGCTATATTGTTACATGTTCTAAATTTACTACATTGCAGCAAAGTAAATGTTCTAAAAATACCAATCACATACGGAAAAAAAGCCTATAAGATCTGATGACTATAATCAAAGTACTTCTTAAACAAATCCTTAACTCGAGAATTGCCAATTTTAAATACATAAACTACATTATTTCATATTTCCTACTCAAGAGTCAGCTTTGATCTGCTAAAATAACACAGAGAAGACATTCTCTCTCCCTCAAGATTTTTATTTCTGCGTTATAAACAAAATGCTTCTTTTGTTAGTATTTAAAAATGACATTAAGATGACACAGCAAAGTGGTGTGGGTGAGAATGTGTGGGAAGCTGATCAGAAGCACAACGAACTTCTTGGTTGTTCAGAGAACAGCTGACGCCTCAAGGGAAATTTGGAAAAAATATTCTGCATAGAAACAATTCTGCCTATATATCACGTTTTATCTTTCTCTCCTAAGGTTCTTTATCACTGAGAATATTTGTTGGAAAAAATAGATTTTCTCTTGATGGTTGTCTGATCTGCCACTTGCAACTCAAGACATAATCCTGTTTTTTGAGACTACCATTAGTTACAATGGAAAGCTCTCCCACCTCCCAGCTATTTTCAGTTTCGTCAGCTGAAGCCATGACGATCAAAAGGACACTGCTCAGCAAAACACTTGCAAGCTTAACTTCCAGCACATGCTTATGTCTTAGAGGATGTGTGTTCTCAGCAATGAGAATGTGGAGACAGAACATAGAGAATTTCTTCTTCCATCTTGGGAAGCACTCAGGTTGCCATTCCTGCAGTCAGTGTCACGATATAAGAGCAATGCCAGCTAGATTAAAGCCGATGGTCAGACACTTACGCACTACGAATTCAACTTCACATTTTTTGTTTGTAAACACGCTTGCATTTGCTGAACCATTGACACTCAACCATTTTATTGTATCAGCTGCAATAAATGTACAGACCCAGGGAATTGACTGAATGGGAATCATTCAGAGGCATACAAGGGGAAAAGCACTACAGAGTCAGGCCAAACTGACAACAGCATGAACATGAAAACTGGAGAAACTGATCAGCTATTATAAGGAGAGATTTGCACGTCTGCTGATGTTCAATACAGAGTAGCCCATGAATGCATTTTGGCTTTCATGCATGCATTCTTTGCGTGCTTGTATTATGCAGCATTGCTGTGGTTAAACTGCAAGAAAAAATATGACAAGAAAATTCACGAAGGCCATAAAAGTCACAAGGGCTGACTTGAACCCAGGAGGCTACACCTCCTTAGATTTGTTTGATAATCAGCAGGAAAAAAGGTTCAGTTTCAAAATGCAGCAGGGGCTCTCAGCCATGCTATCTGTTCTAACACAGTTCCAACCTAAACTAGAGATGGGCGAGGGGCAAAGGAACCCATTTTGTTATGCTTTACCATCCTACAGTAAAAGGATACAGTAGCAGCTGAATACAGTCAATGGGAGTAGGGAAGCTTACAACTGGGCACAAGATTAAAAAAATTTTTTAATGATCACAATTCTCAGGAAAATATCATGTCTCTTCATGCAAAACAAGAGCACACTGAAGAGTAGCATATTCCAATTAAAATAAAAACCTCAGAGGTACCTTTTAAAGCCAACTTTATGCAAGTTGTTAGTTATACTGTGAAAGTTACAAACCAAACCAAACAAACATTTCAAATCCAAAACAAACTATGTGTTTCACAGATTTGATATTACTGACAATTCAAAAGCAGACTGATGATTCTATTACAATTGAGGACCCAAAATACAGCCATTGTTTATATAATATTTCAAGCTCTTTGGAACACTGTACATGTAGGTACTTGCAAATGAGGTATCAAATTCCAGAATCTGTAAAAAATTTGGCTGGATGCTGAGCAATACTATTAATTCCCACTCAGATTTCAATGTGCAGTCTCACAGACACTATGCCCCAACTTACTGTTCTGAAAACAAAGTTTCATAAATGTATTTAAAGACTCCTTCAATAATACATTGAGAATACATTCTTTATGAAGACATGAGCAACAACAGAAAAAAAATATCTAGCAATGGGTTGGTTCTAATAAAATGCACATATATTGTACTAAAACTTGAAGATTAATAGCAACTCAGAAGACAGTCTAAATAAACATTCTGCTGAAACACAGGTAGATGAGATGTAAGCAGACTCCAGAAGCAAGATTGCCTTCAACACACCACAGCACAAAGTCACTGCTTACCGTAATTAACTGCAATAGTAGCAAAGAGGCCCTTCCATCCTCCATAGCTGAAAAGATCCAGTGTCACTCATGGTAACCTAATTGCCAATTCCACAAACACAACCTTGCCTACCAGAGTGTGTCTCTCCTTAAACTGATAAAAAATAATAAATTGCATCATTCCACTCCCTCCAGAATATTAGTCTCACCACACAATGCCAGCCATGACATACCCTAGACAATTGCTTACACTGACACTAGCATTAAAAAACCCCCAAACAAACAAAAATCCAGAACCAAAGAATACCAAAACCAAACACACAAAATCAAAACAAAAAAAACCTACTCCAAACCACAACCAACAACAAAACAGGAAGAATTCCATGACAACATGAAAAACTCCAGCCACAAATACTAATTAACATAAAAAAACATACATTTAAAGAAGGAAGCCTCTTTCCCCCAGAAAAATATATACAATATAAATATTAACTCCAACAAAAACAAAGACATCCTGGTAGTCTAATACCATCAAAGAGAAACACAGCTAAACACCATTAACATTGATGACACAGCACATAGAAACTTGGACTTGAGTCCTTGTAGATTCATGAATGCAAAAAAAAATAATCTTAAACTGTGCAAAATTATTTCTTATGATACATAAATTACCATGTGACTATATGTACCACCATAACTAAGCTAAATACTACAACTTAACAGCTGGAATTACTTCTGCTGTTACTGTTTTCCATGAGCTCACATCCGTGAATATCACAACTATCAGAAACGTAAAAGTTTGTTTTCATAAACTGGCATAAAATTCTATACTGTCGTACTACAACACCACACCTACACTTCAATATGCATTTATTCCTCTCCAGTCCCCTTGCTCAAGATTTTGCCTTTCTACATTCTCAAACCAAGCGATACTCCTTTTCACCTGCTTTCTAACCAGGCCTAGGGAAATTAAACCAGTGATTAAAGAAAAGTGATCTTGCTACACGTCTACACAGAAAAAAAAAAACCAAAACAAAAAAACCCACAACCCACCCTGGCTGGTTAGTTGGTTGTTTCTTTAATGGTTGTCATTACTTAAGTTCAACTGTAATTTTTGTCATCTTTAAGATAACAATAAACATAAGGAAAGATTAAGAGCTATGCTTTTGAGGTAGAAAGATTTTGAGGTTAAAAAAAAAATCAAGATTCAAGGTAAAAATCTGAGTCATACAAAAATAATTCAATTTGGCTCTTCTGCTGATACATCAAAACACTATTTTCCTGATTTACCCATCAGATATACAGAATTATTTTTCAATTTAGGGAAAACAGTCTGATTTCAAGCTTGAGCAAGCAGTCTGTCATTAATCATCTGAGCTATGAAACAGCATTAATTTATGTATTAACAGGGCATTAATAGTATTAATCTATTAAAATCTATTTAATAATCAGTCCTCAATTACCTAAGACAGTGAAACGCAGATAAGGGCTCACCTCTTTATTTCATAATTAAGTCTACTCAAACACAGTTCCTTCCCATTTACAATACCATTCAAAATAGAAAAACAAAAATCTTCATTTAAAATTCTAACTGTAATGGAATCATGTATTTATGATGTAGAACTCGCGCTGTGCATCTCTCCTTCTCTTGTCTCCCAAGATAGGATCAACTAGACCCATAACCTTTGCAATAAAGTCATACAGATTCTTCAACACTATCCTAAATCATTAATTTGAGCCTTCCAGTATTCATCCTACTATAAGTTTTGGCTAATATTTGACCTGAATCTTGATGCCGTAGTTTCAACACACTGCTTCTTGTACTACATCTGCAGCTTTGAATAGTAAACTTCAAAGCAGCAGAGGTAGACACAGCTTCCGTACCAGCCAGACATCACAGTGATGAGTTTCTTTTCAGAGCAAATTCTCCTTAAGCACAGCTCTGAGAAACAATTTTCAAAAGCCAAATAGCAATTTTACTACTGAGTTACCAACAGCCACAAGCATAAGGGGATTCACTTCTAAGGTAAGTGACATAAGGACGGTGGGTTTACATCATTCACCGAGAAAGAGACAGCAGGGTATGGACAGAAAAAGGGGTGAAAAAAACCCAAACAAAATAGCTGTGGCATCTTATTTGACAGAACCACCTGACAGAAGTGGAAATACGAATCTTTTCAAATAAATAATATTTGCATTACTAACATCTACAAATATAAAAAGGTTATGCATACTGTAGTCAATATATTATTACAATATGATATCAAATTGAAAAAGAATTATGCTTTTTCCAATATAATTTGTTAATGGATACTGAAAGGAATAAATGCAAACTATTTAAATGTACAACAGAAAAATGAGTGATAGTTTTACACTATATGCTCCATTGAAAATGTTCTTTATGATTAATTACTTAATGAGAAAATATATACACACGTTCTTTGTTCTCAAAAACATTAACTCCAGAAATAGTTACACGTAATATGAAACACTTCCTTATAAAATAATTAATTGTTTCCCCATGAAACCGATTAAACCAAAACTTTTTCATACACAAGAGCAGCAATTTTGATTTAAATCTCATTCTGAATCTTTATTAAATAATTGCTGCCTTCATACTTCCACAAAACTGTTATCTAGTCAGCATATTATTGAGGCATAGGTCCCTATCTCTAAAATGTGAAATACCATATCAAAAGTTCATATGTCACTGGGTTCTCAAGAAGTCAATTCAATTTAAAAGTTAATCAAAATTTAATTCTATACTTAAGACTTCGCATTACCATCAAACTTACCCAAGATGATTTTATGGTTCAGAACAAAAAGGTTCATTTTTATTCATTTAACTTAGAGTTTAAAAGGATGCCAGAAAGACACCTATGTAAACTGACGTCTGCCGTTTACCAAAAGGCAAAGTTTGGCCCTAGTAGGAACCACATCAGTGTCCTAATGCTGCCTTAACAATGCGTTTGGTTACAGTACAAACTCAAGTCTTAGAGTAAGAAAGTACTCTCATCAGCTTTTAAATATCCTTAAATCAAAGCTGCCAGCAAGGTATTCAAAATTTCTGGCCAATAAAAACTACCAAATACATCCACCACTCACTTGAAAAGTATTGCATGGCAACAACTTTGGAAACCACTACCCAGCCCCCATTCACACTTCACGCCTGAGGCATCATAGGACCCATCCTGTATTGCATTTCAGAACATTTAAGCACCCGTGAATCTTCTGTGAAAACAGGGCAGAAATAGCCTCAGTGGAAAAACCAGCATCAGATTTACACATTTCAAGACTTCAAAACAAGTCTCCTGGGACTTGAGCTCACAAAAGCATTCTGCAGAGCCTGGGCACAGAGGTGGGTACTTTTAACTGCATTTTTAATGCGTCTAGTTAACTAGAATTATTATGGATTTCTCCATGAGCAGTCACTTGTGTAACAAAATACTAGATCAATGAAAACTATATTTCTAGGCACTTACACTAACAAGAATTATTAAAGTTAGGGGTCTCTGGGCATTTTGGGAGGACCAATACCTCAGCTATTATAATAAAACTCTCACTGAAACTTGATTTGAAAGCTCTCAGCTATGTTTAACTCACTAAGAGTTCCTATACCTTTGAAAAGGCTTCTTTCAGAATTGAAAAAAAAAACCAAACCCAACCAAAAACCAAAAAAACTCCAAACCACAAAATTAATGTTGCAAATAATTTTTTTATCTACTTAGGTTGTTACAGATTTTATCCTGAGCAACCTAAGGTGACATATACTACAAGACAGGAACATTACATCTCTAATTCTACTACGGATGGAATTCCTAAAAGAATCTGCATTACAAAATGTCAGTGGAAAAGAGCATCAAGTCCGTGCAATGGATTGAGTGTTTGCATAAATTTTGGGAAGCGGTCAAACTGATTAAAAGGTTTCTTTGGTCATTTGTGGACTTACACGGTTAGTGAATGAATGATGAATTAGTTACAAGATGCTACTTTTCATTTGTAAATATGAGATTCATAATGGTTTCATCCTATTTCCTTCTTCCCTGCATGTTATCAAAAGAATAAATAATTTCACAATAATGAAAAATAGTTACATTCCTAAATTATTCAATTTAGAGACTCAGACTACTGGACCTTCAAATAAATGTTGTTTTACTTAAATTTTATGACTCCTTCAGTGTACATCTTGTCAAACATGGATTAACACTGTTACTCTGACACTCCTGTGGAAGCCAACAGAGCCTATAGGGTCAGCAGTCCCTGAAAGAGAAAATTTCCACATTGCTCTATAACTCCTTTGGAGCTGCAAGCTCATTAACTCCAAAAATAGGCTTTATAAAAGAAACAAATACAGATTGCACAATTAACAGTAACAACTTCTGGAATACTCGGTAATAACTGTTACGCAAATAACAACTCCTATTTACCCTTATGGACCTACGGAATCGATGATATTTTGCTACTTTCCCTAAAGCAGTGCAATGAAGTATTAAAGTATGCTTTTTTGTCTGTTGTTTTTCAAAATACCTGTTTAAAGGTGTGCATATATATATATGTACAAAGAACTAAAGTTTGAGTGGTAATTTTACACAGTTGAGCAGAATCTCTGTTCCAAGTATTAAAATAAAATTAATCTTCATTAAAAAAACCCTAATCTGCAACAGAAATTAGGATCATATTTTCAGAAGGGGTCTGCAACCATTGCAGTGAGTAGTGTTTCAAAAGGCTTCAATATACTATTCAGATACTTTATTACTACATGTTCTAACAGGTAATTCTCACAGAGGAAAAAACTGTCTTTAGTTTCTTGAAAGCAACAGAAACCTCTGGCTACTTCACACCCCTACACAACGTAAGTTGTTGAATGAGAAACACTTGCAAAAATCTAAACCACAAGAGTCACAATTCTTGGACATCCCAAACACAAGAAAACTCACAAACTTGTCTGGAAGACCTTCTTCTCAAGTGTGTTTAGCATGACCTCTACCTAACTCTACATTTTTGTGCCCCGTTCTTTACCAAGGGTCATAACTAGGACAAGACAAAATGGCCTCAAGTTGTACCAGGGGAGGTTGAGATTGTGGCTGAGTCACCACCACGGAGGGTATTTAGAAGATGAGTAGGTGTGGTGCTAGGGACATGGTTTAGTTAAACAGGCTCAGCAGTGCTAGGCTCACAGTTGGACTTGATGATCTCAAAGGTCTTTTCCAATCTAAATGATTCTGAGTTAAAAGAAATAGTCAGGGTATTTTGCACATTAGGGCCCTTTACCCTATGTCAGTCCAAAACAACTTTTCAAGAAAATTGTCTGCAATGACGCATCTCTGCAAAAGGTTACATTCACAAGCTTCTGTCATTTTTGATGATTTAGTTTACAAATTCCCAAATATCTGTACTGCCCTCCTCATTATACTTAAACTATGCCAAACATACAAGCAAGTCACAGCTACTGCAATTGAAAAACATTTCCAGCAACAGAAGGTAAAATGTGCATTGGCAGCCTTTGATGGATTAATCCATGACAGGAAAGTCCTCAGTTCCTAGTCCTCTGCAACTTGACTACCTCTGCTCACAACCACCACAAGCTAATAAACTGGCTAGACTAGGGGGGTTCACTACACCCAGGCTACTATGTAGCAGAAGAACTCAAAGCTCATGACCACCGAGAGAAGACATTCAAGAGCAGCAATCAGGACACTCAGCTGAGAAGGAAAACTCTGTTTTTTTATCCATTTTCACAGACTTGCTTAGTTAATGGAAATGCCTAATCATTAAGAGGAGAAAAGACAGAAAAAAGTTCAGAGAGCAGGCATTGGAACAAAGACTTTTTACTTCATGCAGCTGGACTTATTTAATATGCATTCATTAGGGCACTTTAATATACTACCCTTGTCCAAGGCGAAACTTCTTATATTTTCTCCTTCTTGTTGTTCAAAATTTATAGAGCTTAATATGTCTTTTAGCACAATCACTACACGCCAGTGGTTTGCCTATAGGAAAATCACTGGAAATACTTTCAAATGCCACATCTAGTACAACAGCACACACTTGAAATTAAAAATCCATTTCTCAGAAGGGTGTATTTTTTCCCCCCACATAGCTAAATTCTTACTACTTGAAAGCTAATAAATGAATTCCTCTGTCAGTATTCACAGAATAAAAATTAATAGGATTTGACCTTGATGAAGTATGCAAAAAGCAGCTCAAGATAGAGATAACAGGAAGAGCTCAGCCCTAAAATGCTTTATCTGGTCTGTGATAACCCATATTAAATATGATCGACAAATTCTATATTCAGTTGCATACACATCAGCTTCCTGAATGTTAAGTGTCTTTTTGAATTCAGAACAGAAATTTTAGTTTTGCTTGGGAAGTACTTACATATTTGGTTGCAAAACTCATATAGAAAGGACACATGCAGTAGACGTGATTCCAAGTCTAGGAGAATATTTGCACTGATTAGCTAACTTGAAAATCTACATGCAAAGAACCTCATAAACAAAACCTATAAAGCAACAGACTGCTGCTTCACAACTTGGCCTTCAGACACATAAGACTAACTGTAAATGTGCCCACTACATCAATATTCCCACAAGGTTTGTGTTATGTCATTTATACTTCCATCCCATGTAGCATAGTTGTCAAGAAATATGAGCATGGTAGGAATCCCCGTAGAAGCATAGTAAGAGTAATTACAATAAAGCACAAAGGCTCCTTCTGTCCTGTTTATCTTTTTTTCGTCAACCCCCAGTATGTCTACAATTTAAATGTAATTACGTACATTATTTTATTTTTAAATTACAGATTTCATGCATCCATAGCAGCCGATTTTTCAGTATTAACAACTCAAAACACTTGACTGTTTCTGAATTTCTTCACTCTAAAGACAAACAAGACACTACATTCCACTACACAAGAGCCATTTAAAAAATCACCTAATGGATGGGCATCAACGGATGAAGGGACTAAACACTGCTTACCTAATTCATACAACACTTAGAGACCTACATCGTTAACCACTAAAAGCCTACAAAGAACCTTGATTACTTCTAGAAAAACAGAATTATTAATATACAAGACTGTATTTCAACATTTAATACTAATGGTTCTACTATAAACCTCACAGAGGACTGCACGGACTACAAGGATTAAAAAAAGTGAGGGATCGATAGTAAGGATTTAGTCATGTTGCATTGACAGACTTCAGAGTCACTAAGAAGCACAAATACAACCACTGGAACAGCTTAAACTTCTAACAAGTTTGTATACCACAACATAAAAATCTTTCATTCTACTACATGGTTCATCTATAAAGATTTTATGAGATTTTCAATAGAGAAGTTAGGAAATAAAGCAGCCTATAGTAGGAGCTAACAGAATACACTTCATGTTCATTCCCATGCTTTAGCGCCAAGACACTGTCCATAAAACATCTTAGAGATAAATATGTCTTTTCTTCTACTGTAGGCGCCAAATTACTTAAATATTTATTGGTGAAGGCTTTCTAAAAACAAAAAGACAATAATTACTAATTCAGTTGGACAAACCACCTCCAAGGCAATCTCTTCAAACTTCTGACAACCACCTCCTGCTCTGCTGAAGTGAAGGATCATTTCAAAAAATCACCACCACCAATGAAACAAGGATTTCCTACTGATTAAACTTTTTGCAACACTGCAGCACACCAAAAGCGCTATCCATTTAACAAACCATTTATACTGACCTTAAAAAGAAACTACAGGAATGATGTCTTACTATTGGATATAACAGATATACATCCTATATAAAAGCATACATACTATTGCTTCTGAGCTAGCTTGTAAAAGTAGTTACAAACTCACTACATTGCTGCATATATATTCTACGGAAATCATTTCATACTGTGTCTACATATTCTAGAAAAAAACAACATGAAAACTTAAATCCACATGTAGCGTACCAACAGGAATACTCATTTTGGCCCCTGAGACTATTTTGTTTGAATACTGCACCTCTATTTGTTTTTACATACCTTAAAGCCAAGAAAGGAAAAAAACATTACTCAGGAAGATGTAGCAAGAAGAAATGGAAATCCATGCTCACGTAACCTACTACAGCTTGAAAATAAATGTCTTGTGACATCAGAAAACAACTGAAGGAGCAGGTGAAGCAGGACTTTCAGTAAGAAACCTCACTTCTAAGACGAACATCATATGTTCTGCATTAATGGGGTCTCTATTATAGACACTTCAGTGTACAGTAGTGTACAAGAAGAATAATCTGATGAAAGTCAAACTCAAACTGTGTGCTGAGAAATGTAATCTGGTATGAAGAAGCATATGCATCTAAGTCACAGGGGAAATGATAAAACCAACAGTCTCTAGCACCAGGAAGAATTCACGATTAGGGGAGCAACATCTTCCCAATATTTCTCATGTTTCCTTTTCAATCCTGCCCTCTCCTTAGTCTCTATGGATCACGTACAAATAGAATGGATCAACAAAAGATACTGCTGACAGGAACCATTTTCCTCACTTCTTTCTGCACCCTACAGGACACCTTTTCCTATACTATGATATTCTTTCTCTTCCATTTCTCTATACCAGGAATTTTCCAATAAGTATTTTGGTTTGGAACAGCTCCACCCTATTTCCTCACAAATTAACCTCTTTTTTTTTTTTTTTTTTTATATTGCAAGTCATCTCTTCCCTTTTCACACATAAAGACAATTGCTGGTACTTGAGAGGCAGGCATATAGCTCTATTGTTTCCATTATCTCAACCTGCATCTCATGAGCTTTGTTAATGTACCCTACTGAAAACACCCCAAGAGAACACAAGAAATTTTAAGAAAACCAATACTGGACCTCTATTATCAAAAGCAACTGAAAGTCAGCAAATTACCGCTGTGCCTGTACTTTGTTTAGACTGAGAATATTCTGATCTATGAGTATTCCACTTACTATTTTATGCAACTGTAGCATATCATGAAAATAGAAGTGAAATATAATATTAAAAAAAGCTTTTTTTTTTTTTTTTTTTGTTTTTTTAATTTATTAGCTTTTGTTGATTAAAACTTTTTATGCACTAATTTGTAAAC
>WAAB01017238.1:69660-91517 GCA_013389865.1 Piaya cayana | reverse complement strand
GAAAAAAAAAAAAAATGATGACGAATAGTTTCTTGTAAGAGGGGATTAGGCTGTTTCCTTCCTTACTGTGCTACCAGGCGCTGTTGCTGGGGGGGGGGAAGAAGCGGCGGGGACGGAGGGGATCGCCGGGCTCCCACGGGTCATTTGCTGGTAACGCCGCTCCCCCCGGAGCATCCTCCGCGTCCCGACCCGGGTGTGACCCGGGGATGCGAGTTCCTCAGGTAGAGCTAAGCCTGGCCACGGGGCTGGGGGAAGGGGGAAGAAAAACACCCCCCCTGAAAGGCAGCCGAGCCTTAGCGAGCATCCGGAGCCGATGCGCGTTCGCGAGCCCACTTACCTTCGTGGGTAAAACACCCGAGCTCCTCAAACGCAGCGTGTGATCCAATTAATGCCTCGGAAGAAACCGGAGACGAGCGGCAAGCTGATTTGGGGATGCTTTGAGTGACATTAAAATCCTAAGAAAAAAAAAAAAAAAGAGAGAGAAGGGAAAAAAAAAAACCACAACAAAAAAAAAATCCAGAAACGAAAAAAAAACAACAAACACCGGAGTTAAATTATTCCTCTCAAATCTGCTTTGTGCTCGTAGCTGCTTTTACACCTCCTGCTCCCGCCCCGAGCCGCTCGGCCCCGCGGATCTGAGCTGCTTCACCGAGCGGATCTGGGCGTGCACGCGTCCTCGGCCGGCCCGGGGCTGATCGGCAGCGCTCGGGGCGTCAATTAACAAAAGAAATATTTAACGAGCTGCAGGAGGCGGGAGGAGGAGAGGGGAGGGTGTCGCGCAGCGAGCCCCGCCGCGTCCCGCACGCCCGGAGCGCAGCGCCCCGCAGCCGTCTCGGCCGGGGGGCTCCAGCCTCTCCCGCGGGGGGGAGCGCCGAGCGGCTGCGGGAGAAACGAGCAGCGAAGCCGCGCGGCAGCTCGCCCGCCCCCGGGAGCCAGCAGCCATTTAATAGGGACCGGCGGCTACCTTGGCTGGAGCGCTGGGGAGCCCCGCAGCATCCACCTGCCTGCCCGGAGCGCTCCCGCTCCTCCGCCCCCCCGCGCTGGGGGGACCGAATCCTGACCCTCTCCTCGCTCTGGCGGTGCCTTAAAGCACCACCTTGTGCCTCTGCCATCTAGCATATGTTGGGGTTTTACCTGGAGAAAAACACAAAAGGATTTTCTTGGGGGAGGGGGGGAGGGAATTCACCAAGACGTATTCTCACCACCATCTCTCATTTGTGACAATCGCTATTACACAGAGGGAGAAAACACACTTTTCAAGATGAAACAGGCAAGACACTTGTATATGATAAATATAAAACGTCTCGTTTGTGTTTTCAAAAGAAAAAAAACCCAAGTGCCTAAGTTAAAGAATGCTTAAGCATTTGTTAAAATAACAAACTCCCTCTCCCTCCCCATTTTCCAGCTTTCTGTTCCACGGCTGCTGTTACAGAGCCACTCTCCCTGTTCACCAGTGGAGGTTTCTGTTCTCACGCAGCTCGTCTGCTTCACTGCCAAACCTCTTGAAATAGAGTTCTGAAAGGAAGATGGTGGATGCTCTGTGCAGTGAATCATTTCACTTCAGGTGTATAATAGGCAATTTTTTTTCCTTCCGCAATCATATGATAAGAATAGGAGGTCTCGAGGTAAAACACTTCAATCCTGCACTGTGAAACTCACCTGCAAGTGCTAACTTGGGACCTCATCTGACACTCCTGATTTCTGAGCTGTTTGAATCTCTGCTGCTAATTATCATTACACTACAGAAACGTTTCAGTCACCTTGTCTGAAGATAAACAAGATATCACAAACCTGAGGCTGAAGGTGGGTAATTATCTAGTGCTGGACTAAGGAATTTTTCATTTACATATCAACATAAAATCAGAGGCAGGAAAGCACTGTATTTCCATTGGAATATTGGAATGGTACACCCAAAGAATTCAAGCTATGCCAGTATAGCTAACATTTGTTCTCTGAGCTGGTGTATAATCAGGGAATACTTGTTCTGGGCCAAGAGTACCAGTGTGCCATGTGTAGTGAAACCTGCTCTCAGTCTGGCTGTTCCAGCACAAACAAATGAAACATGTCTTAAACCAGTTCAATACATATGGATATCATGGTGCATTATGCGTGGAAAATTAATGTATATCCTTGGGTTTAGGAAGTGTAAAGGCTCTATTGAGCCATGCTTGGGCTGATCAGCATAACTCATTATGTTTTTCTAGCTGTAAAGGCACCATTGTCTAAATGGATCTATACCAGTAATAGATCATTACTGCCCTCCCAGGCTCTATGTGCTTAAACAAGTCTATGTGATAAGGTTATCATCATGGAATCATAGAGTAGTTTGGATTGGAAGGGACCTTAAAGGTCATCTAGTTCAACCCCCCTGCCATGGACAAGGACATCCCACTAGACCAGGGTGGCTAAAGCCCTATCCAACCTGGCCTTGAACACCTCCCAAGTCATCGTTCTGTATTGATATAAAGTCATGCAATAGTAATTTATAAAATAGTTTGATGCTTTGCTATGCACTTTTGGCGGCACCACTTTTTACCTGACTACAGGGTCCTCTGTCATTCAAAATTTCTCAGCACCTTCAAAATCTCCCATTTATTTTAAGCAACTTGTCAGAGAAATCATTCCCCTCTTTTTCTCACTTGTGCTTCTGTGTTTGATTGAAAAAGAAACGAAATAACTGGTGTGAACACCAGTATTGGCAAGAGGCAGAACTGTTCATGTGATGTGTTTAAGGATTGCTAAGATTTTTGGTGTGTAACAATGGGGAAACAACCTGTTTCCCAGATGAATATGATGTTTCTAGCACTAGAAGTATCTCAGTCAGATTACAAGTACTGTAATCTTCAGAGAAGCCAGCAAAGATAGTTGTATTTTAAATGCCAATTTCAGATTATTTTGCATCTTAGCTTTAAAGTTTGAGGAGAGGAAAAGCAACCCCCAAAACTGAAATACTTCAAATCAATGACCCATAATCCCTGCTGACCAGCATGTGACACTGTACAAGAAATGGGTTATATGCAACGTCATGCTTTTCTTGTCTTGTCAGCCCTTGACTGTAGCAGTATATTCCTGTCACCACAAGCAATATCCCAGGCCGTGTACCGAGAACTGTTGTGAAGTGGTTTTAAAATGGTCTGCTGTAAATGTATAGATTATGCAAAATAAGCTTTCAGATGGAGTACAGATTGCAAGACAGGATCTCGAGTGATCCAATCACTCAAGTCAATAGAGACAGAAGAGATGCTGATTTATGCTGGACCAAGAACAAAACAGTCCTATATCACAAGTAATGTGTGTAACAAGGGCAAACCCACACTTTAAAGAAAAAAAAAGTTTTCACTGTACCTCAATAGGTTGGTAGGAATACAGTCCTATGAATGTGATGTTTCTTGAGTGTTTGAGCACTTGGATAAGATGCAGTAGTGTCAGAAACACTCAGATGAGGGCCGTTTCTATCTATCGGGTAAGATTTTATTCTCTAATTTACAGATTGCTAGTAATAATTAAGTTTGATACATGATTTCCATTTCCAGCCCCCATAAAGCTATAAATTCATGTAAAATAAAACCAAATTTCCTGCAAAAAGTTTCAATATACTTTATCTTGGTTTCACGTGTCGTTGTAGATCTTCAGATCTAGTGTGTAACAGTTCACACACTATACACCATCTCATAAGCAATCATTCTGCCAGCGTAAAAATCCCTGTTAGATCACATAAACACAAAATTAATTATGCAGGACCTTGATTCTGCTTTTCATTGGCAATGGAATTCACTTTTGCATAGTGACAACAATCTGGGATTTACAGGTGTATATTAGCTTCAACTACTGCTTATCTAAAAATCTGAAGTGGTAAAATTATCAAAAACAATAGTGTATGATCTAACAGTTACACTGCTCTTGGGCCTTAAAAAAAATGATGAGTATTGTACTGAAACTGATCCAGATAGGTTGCTTAGTAAACAAGCACCACTTTGTGGGGGCATGAATTCCACTTAATTGCAAGAGAAGAGCACATGGGAGGGACAAGTAATAGAGCCTTGGTTTACGTCCTTATGTAGGACTTCATTTGCCAGAGCTCACGTTTGTTCGTTATGTAACTGTCTGCATGGCATCCCCACAGTGTGAAAGACACAATAGATATGAATTTACCCCAGATCATGACCTAGGTTGTACTTCATGAGTCAAAGACCTGCCTTAACAACAACAAAATCTTTTGTGTAGGTTTGTATATAGATCTTAGACATATATTGAGGCAAGTCTTTTAATGCGAAATTCAATTACAGATTAAAAAAAGTAGAAGTAAAAGGTTGTGCAAGACATCCACAAATGCTTTGATTGCAGACAATTGTTAGCAGCTCAATGGAGACTGGAGTGAAATACAAAATGTCTGGCACCTAGAATTATGATGGAATGAAGTCTACAGTCCTCTTATCAAATCACGAAAGCACCACAAAAAGCTCTATTTCCTTCAATGTTGTGGAATAAATTATCTTAACAGCTATATAGATAGCGATTCTTGAATTCCTCAATTTTATCTACATTGGCACTTAGATAGCTAGGAAATATCTACAGTATTTGCATCCTTTGACGGGAAGGCAGGACAGGGCACAATGAGTGCTTGCTTCGGGTGAGGATAGTAAAACACTTAAAAGACAGCACAAAATGTACACCAAGATTATGTCACTGTGTCTAAATCTCCTCTGTGCTGTTTGTGTAAGATTCAGCACTGAAAGCAGATTGCAAAAACCTGTTATTAAATTAATGGAGTGGCATTTGTCTGCATCAATTGATTGCAGGATTTGGTCTTTCTTTCTAAGCTCTCTTGGACAGAGAGCTGATTGCCTAAATTTTTTGTATCGGGTCATACATTCCACACTGCTGCTATGAACAATATCTGAGGGTTCTAAAACTGTTAGGTTGAAAACTTTAGATGAAAAACTTGTTTTGTTTCTTTTTTAAAGCTATTTAGCTTCAAACATCAGTCTTGAGTCTGGTATAACTGTATGCAAGTTTGAAGACTGAACTACCTAGTTTTAGCTGAATTTTTCCTGGCTGCAAGGATCTTACTACTTCCTCACTGTTATTACTACCATAACCAGGTTGCGGGGACAACAGCAGGACAAAATGAAGTAGCAACCAAGACAGAAAAATGCAATAAGAAAATTAACAGGACATATGAACAAATACTAAAGGGGGGAAAAAAGGAAGCATAGTGGAGACAAGTATTACTTATGCCATAGCACAATGAAAGACAAAGAAAGGAGGGCCGTTGATTTAACAGGGACTCAAAACCACTGCTCATTTAAAATGAAACTATCTCAGAAATCACAATTCCTACATCAATTCTTTAGACACAGGGAGATTACTGAAAAGTGATCATTGAGACTCCTGACCTTTGTGATACTAACTAAAAACATGTTTTGAACCAGATGAAATTTTTTGACTTAACATTTATTTTTTCCTGTAAATAAGAAAACATAGAAAGATAGTTTTAATCTAACTTACCATATGTAGTTGTTAAATATATTGTCACATGAGCAATATATTAATAAAAGTAAATAAACCCAAAGAAACCACCTGTGATCAGCATACAATAGCCAAAGCATAAGATAATTAGATTCTAAGAATGCAAAGAATTTTACACATTCATTGAAAAAACATACCGTTATTATGCAATGCACTTTCTGACTCAAAAAAGTTCTTAATATCTTGTGGTAAACCATCATCCAGGTTAAAAACTGAGTAATAGAGAACCTTCAAGGGGAAGTACTATCAATAAATATAAGCCATACTGGAGCTGCTCTTCAAGCAGACTTTTTTCAGTGAAAACCAGGAGAACACAGCTTTGCATCTTACTGTAAAATAGATTACAGCTGTCCTTTTATTTGTGTGCCAGCAAAAGAGATGAAACTGCTTTCTGCAAACTTATAGCACTATTACTTCAAGCTTTCTTGGAGAACAAATGAAGAACAGGCCATACTCCTCAGTCTTTCACCTTCTTGCACACCATGCCTACCCCACATATGCTTGAGTTAATATTCCTGGTCTCTCTTGGCTGTCCTATAACTACTCCTAGTTAGAGAGTCCCACAGTGCTGTAGTAAGCATAAATATAAGGTTGGTAACATATTTTGCCCCCGACTGATGCTTTCTAACTTTGTATATGCAGACCAAACATTTCACGGACTCAATACTTGCCTTACATGTGATCTGCATCTATTTACAGACACTACAAGGAAGAAATTTCACAGACAGATGTTTCTGTTCAGCAGCAATTATTAAGACTGAATGGAATAGTTTTTCTGACTTGAGTGTTTTTATACAGCTGCATTACACTCCACAGAAAGGGCATTCTTACTTAAATGGTGTACCACGCAAACAGACAGAAAGCCAGTCAAAATGTCCCGTAAATGCAAAAACATGGTTTCTACTAATCACAGAGAGCGCTTGAAAAAGCCCCTTACACTTCATGGCTATATACACATCAAAGCACCTCTAAAGCAGTGAAAAAATAGGTAGGACCAGATAAGTGAATGAACACAGAAGTAGCAGTTGAAAACAGAAAATAAAACTAACCTACGGAGTATGCAGGTGCTGCAAATTAGTCCTAAAGAAATTATAATAATTGGGAAACCAATTCAATATGCCAGGGTAGGAAAAAACAAAACCAAACCAATGCTAGAATAAGGCCTCTCAAGACGCTATATGCAGAACAAAACTTAGTAATACTGTCAATATTTACCATTTTGCATCCAAGGATCTCTCTGAAATACCACAGTGTTTTGGTGGATAGTTGTCCTTCATTCTCTCCTCTCACACCATTTTGTGTTCATACTTGGCAATTTACAAACAGCAGTGATCTGGAAGAGATCTCATTCATGCAAATAAGTAAGTTTCTACCATATTATTATGCCAATTTCACAGACGAGGTACGTGAAATGCACACTGGCTAAGCACCCAAGCCAACTCCTACTGGAATTAATGGCAAAATCCACATTCAGCTCAAGAACAGCAACAGCAAAAGCCATCTTACAAAGCATTAAGCGGTAGAAAACTGGAAGGGTGCCTAAGAATCATGATTATCCAATAACTTCTTACCAATATGGCCTATACCACATTTCCAGAGAAATTAAAAAGAAATGTTTTGTAATTTTGGTCTAATGAAGTACTAGATGGAAATGAAAACATCCTTAAGTTCGTACATTTTTGGAAGCTAGAGCTTCCAAAAGAGAGGGTGTGTCTAGCTAAGTCTGGTAACAAGTATGCTCTGTCCTCGAGAAGTGGTAGGGGGAGCTCAGAGAGAGCCTGAAGCAATTGTAAATTCCTATTCCGAGTTTGATTTAGGTGACCTCCTCCCTCACCTGTATGGACAGATCAAATCTGTCCCCTGTATACTAGCATAGGGTCAGTTAAAAAACTAGTGCTACTGATCACTCTTCCAGTTCAGTGAAAACTTAAACATGGGAATAAAACTGTCTTCAAAGCTGCTTTGAAGCAGACCAGGAGTCTGTCGCTAGAAAGAGAACAGCTCAGGGTAGTAATACTAATAATGGTATTAACTTTGTAAATTTTTTTGCACAGGTGAAAAAAGCAGCTGAGTAATACCCATATTTGATGTTATTACACAGCAGATCCAAACTTGCTCTGTCTCTTATGTCTTAAAACGTCAATTTTGGATATATCACGCTAGTGTAAATCAGAATTAACACTACAAATGTTAAATCATTTAAAAAAAACACTGTAGAGTTTCAAGTATGACCTTGTCTTATTCCATGGAGGTGTTTAAGGCACGGGTAGACGAGATCCTTAGGGACATGGTTTAGTGTTTGATAGGAATGGTTGGACTCGATGATCCGATGGGTCTCTTCCAACCTGGTGATTCTATGATTCTATGACTCTCTGTAGAGTGAAATAATCACACATCTTTAGTGATGTATTTAGCTTGACTTTGGTTACACATAGCTGTTTAGCTCACTGTGAAAAAATTAAGTGTGCTTTGTGTAACTTCTGCGATAAAGCTTGATAAGCCTAACTGCACACATTAACAACTCGTATGTCTATCATGCCTCAGAGTTCATGTTCACAAAGAGCTGGAGCTGCCTTTCTATATCTTTTACTTTCTCCAGCTATAGTGTATAAATATAGTTAATTTGCATCACCATAAGGCATCAAGGGTCATTTGAACCCATCAAGAAATTAAGAGATAAATACTTTCTTCTTTAGTTTCTTGAAGTTTAAGTCTCAGTTAAATGTTTTCTGGTTTAAGCTTAATCCAACTTCTTCCCAGAATTAGTCCCTATTATGGCCTTTTACACTAAGTAAAAGGTACAGTTGACACGGTCACAGCTTACTGTTGAGGCTATGGATAAGCGTTCCCTTTTCAGGGCAAGGCCGATGGTTGTTGCTGTCACTTTTCCTTTTTTTCTGAACCCTTCACTTTTCTGATGATGATGTATGAGTCCATAGCCCCAGAGGGGAACATGCCAGATGTACAGGAGATTTGTCCATTACTGCCACATATAGTTTTGGGTGTATGACCTCCTTTTTTTTTCTTTTAAGATTATTTCAATGTTAAAATTCATTATAATTCTAATTTATACTGCTTCTATAATCAAAGTGATTCTTTCAACATTTCTTCACTCCAGACTGTGTTTTGAGGAAAAAAAATAACTACCTTCTTTTCCTTCTCCTATTTCATCACTTTCAAACATCTTCAGAAGTTTACTTGCAAGAACAAACTTATCCCTTCCAAGGAATGCAGGCACTCCAGTGTCATTGTTTTGAACATCCTTGTTACTAACCCTGCTTTTCTTATAAGAAATGAATTTTTAAATTCTCATTCCTCCAACTGATGCCAGAATAGAAAAATGGTGACTGGTGTAACAAATCCTTTCAAAACAAATGCAGTAGTACAATAAAAGGACCTCGTCTACCCATGCCTTAAACACCTATATCACTAGCATGATATACCCATGCCTTAAACCACCTCCCTGGGCAGCCTGTTCCAATGCCCAATGACCCTTTCTGTGAAAAACTTCCTCCTAACGTCTAGCCTAAACCTCTCCTGGCGGAGCTTGAGGCCATTCCCTCTTGTCCATTTAGAAAATTTAAGGTAAGCTTCACAGAGTTTGGGAGAAAGTTTGTGCTTGTAAAATACGACAAGATAAATATTTTCATCCAATGACAAAAGACACAAATACATAAACATGTATACAGAAACAGGATGCCTTTATAAGAGTTTAGGAACATGTAATGTGGTTACATTTTATATACATAGTTGGACATACATGTATCCTGTATCCTGAAAAGAAAAATGCACATTACAAGACAAATGTTGTTATGTTAGTATCACCTGTGGCTTTGCATTAGCCCAATGATAATGTCCTGGATGACTAAATCCATCCAGGACAGCGCTCCAGTATTTTGAAGGTTACAGCAATTTCTGTTGCCTTTTCAGACTGCACTAAATGTATGGTTCAATATCAACGTGTTATGAGAAGTCTGTCATTTCTCAAATACTTTTGCAATTTTTTTCCTCTACTGGATAGGCACTGGACTGATACATGAAACTTCTGGCTCTGTACCTGAGGGATAACTCCTATTCTAACGTGGTTGTTCTTGGACTAATCTAGACAGATTTTGTTGTATATGTAGGTCATATGTCAGAATCTAGATAGGTTCACACACGGCAGCATGATCCAAGTTGTAGAATACTCTTCCAGTTCAGAGTGTTTGCTGATCTTCAGAGACATTAGGGAAATATGTAACAAAGTGTGTTAGGACAATTATCATACCAAATATAAATGAGTTGGATGTCACATCATAGCATAAATTGGTAAGACACTTTTGAAAGTAATAAACAATTGCGTCTTGGAGCGGCTTATTCTGAAGCATACAGGAGAATAGGCTATTCTTGACTTTGCCTTGAGTAACTTTCTGAATTAATTCCTGAAAATAAGTATGATTGAACTGCTAGAGAAAAAAAATCATAATGTAATTAAACTTGACATCTTCTGTAAGATCAGACCAAGTGATAGTTCACAACACTGAAATTTAGGATCCAGATGCTTTCTAAATTATCAGGCTACAGCAATGTGGAAAACAATGAAGTAAAAAGAATAGAAACTAAAATCCATAGGAAATCAGGACATCATCCTTTTAGACAGTTAGTGAAGAGATCTGAAAACTTTTGTGTATCAAAATAAGAAAAATGAAGTGGTTTAAATGTAAAGGTTGTAAGCCTTCAACCACTTTTTCCAAGTGGCACTCAAATTATGGCAGAAAGTAAGGTTCTAAACAATGGCTGTCTAGGAGATTAGAATTCCAATGTGATTGCCAAAAATAAGATTAAAATAGGGTATATAACAAACTTTGGAAGCTTAACAGAATGCACGTGGGACGTCAGTACCCCCAGAGATCTTGCAGTTAGACAATCTTTTTTATAACAGTTCTTTAGGCATAGTGAATACAATATATACAGAAGTGAAATAAAAAGCAGCTTTTGAAGCATTCCCAAAGACAGAGTTATGAAAAAGTATAAGAGCAGTGGATGAAAGCAGAGAAGAAATCAAAGTGTTATAAAAATTGCATGACTATCCAAGAGTTTTGAAAGAACTGACGTACGCAGTAACAAGTACTATCAGACAATCTATGAAACTCATTTAATAACGTTCTGATGTGGATAAACCATCCTAAGTTTTGGAAGACATACATTTCTCTAACTTCTTAGAGTTCTTGGGAAAAATAGTAGATAATATTTGTAGAACTCTCAAAAATAAGAATGTCTTTTCAGGTTAAGTCTGAACCGGACACTTCTACAGTCACCTATATGGATTCTAATTAAGGACTAATAATAAATTACTAGGAAGTATGCTAACATGATAGTAAAATTTTATGCCAAGATTACTAAGATAAAGAAAAAATAATATATAGTAACACTTCAAATTATCTCCCTCAGTCAGATGAAGGGTCTATGAAAGGCTGAGACTTTCTCAAAAATACCTACTCAAAAGTAGAAAGGCAAATACCTATTGCCCTCTTTCCTGCTATGAATTCTAGACTGCAATTCACATATAATCATAGGATAAGACTTCCTAATTAGTTGCATCATGTGACTTCACATCTTACTTTTAAGTTCTGTTCTGACTGTTAATGTGTCCAGACTGGTATTACAAGTTAGGAATAGCACACATATGATAAAACTATTGGTTTGGGTCATTCCTCTCTAGATGCAGCATGCAGAATATTCATGCTGCTTTTAGTTCCCACTAGCTTTGGAATCAGCCCATGGGCTACTCTTCCTCGTGACCTGTGTAATCCAGGACAGATTTCCTTTTCCAGGATGGAGACTGGAATGTTTACAGTGGGTTACAAAAAGGTCTGTTTCATTTGTCCCATTGAAGTCCTATCTTGATCCTACAAGACAGACTCAAGCAGTGCATTGCCTCTGAATTTGTACCTTTGAAAAAAAAAAAAAAAAACAAAAACCCACATCCATGCTACAGTACCTTTGGAGGGGCTTCCTGTGGAACTATATTTCACCTAGGTATCAGGAGCTCAGCTGTAGCAGCATGAAACTCAGCATGCAGTAATTAGGCTTCTCAGAAAGTACTTGCAAGCCACACTGAGTTATGCGATGCTGCAGCTCACTGCTGATACTTGAAATACATGCTAGCTTAAAAATTTGCTGAGTTTTGTTGTAACTACAGTACAGGAGACCCTGCAAAATGATGCATTTTGACCTTGATTACAGGTGTCAGTGTGTTTAAAAACAAGACACGAGGCCGTTGAGCATGAACACAGGATATACAGGTATACTATGTTATGTTCTATCTTAATTATATCTTCTCTATAGATATATATAGAGAGAGAGAATATATACCTACATAATGTATAATATTATACATGTCTGTTTTTTCTTTGCTTTTCTTGAGCTAAAAGTGTTATGCTATGCACAAAGTAACTGAATCAAGAATAACAAAGACACATTATTTAATTCTTTTACTGGAGACCAGCAGTTATTATATACTGACTGTTCAAGGGTGTTATTTTTGTAAACAAGAAAGAAACTAAATGAGCATAGAATTCATCATTAGGAAATAGTCTCTTATTCAATTAATACACATTCAAGAGAGCCCCATATGCATGTGCTCTAGTCAGTGAAGTACGGCAGGAAAATAGGAAGAGATCTCCTGGAGTGCAGCGCACCCTGCTCTCTCTACCATATGCCTTCTAAATATGTTCCTCTGTGTCACTACACTCACAAGACAACTTGCTGATTCTTGGCAAATTGATTCTGATACATTAAAAACATGCAATTCCTAAGTAATAGGGCTTGCTCATTTTTTTTTTTTTTTTAAAGAAAGAAACAAAAAGAAAACACGCTTAAGAAGTGACCAGTGAATCCTGGCAACAGATAAATACTTTCAATGCTGTCTTTTTCTTTTTGGAGTAATTCCATCTCATGTCCCATTCCTTTTCAAGCTATGGCCTGAACAAGGCACTGAAAACCAAAGCTCAGGAGATGTGTTCATGCATCATGGAGTATCTATTTGGATGACGTACTACAGGCAATAGTTATTATAAATTTAAAGAAAGCATGACAGATTCAGGGGAATCTAAACTGTTTTAAGGTTAGCCTAAAAGCGGCTAAAAAAATAAATCAATCCATGATTTTTCAAGAAAACTGTTATATATTGCTATCCTGTGTTTTGTATAAGGCTATAGGAAGCCTGAAGAGCTCATAAAATTAGTAAGCTGCCAGCAAATCACAGATTTTAAACAATATATCAAAATTGACATATACAGTATTCAACATCTTTAACACTGTTCTACACAGTTGTGCAAATTGGGAAGGAAGCTTTGTTCCTAAAAAGAGACTTTTAAAGGCCCTCCAAATAGCCACAGAATATGAAACTATTAATTAAGAGGAGATGGGACAGTAGAGCATAAGGGAAGAAGTGATTTATATAAAATTCAAAATATATTATAACATTAAAGGGCATGTGTGTATTGTAAAAAAGAACTAAGATGAACTGAGATGAAGTAAGTTTATGTAAAGGTAGAAGTAGCGATAAATTAGCATCTACAGATAAGTGAGATAAGAAATTAAAGAGTTGAAACATTAGCAATTACTATTAGAAATTCTTAGATAACTGAAGAGGGATCAGTTGATTGGAAAACGGTGATTTGTTTCAGTACTTAGAACAGCTTTCTTAAAATTATTTAAAATAGATACACATCTGCAAGTTCTGCATATCTTTACTGTGGGCTTTAGAAATACAAATTTCAGTTTATGTGTTGTCTACTTGCTTCTTAAGCTAAAAACGCTTTTCCGAACAACTCAGGGAACCTGAATTTCTGACTACATAGCCCATGGATCTCCTAAGAACTGCTTGTTTTTAATACAGAACCTTTTTACAAATGGCTGTTTCAAAATACAAGCAAAGAAGTCCATCTGCAAATATGATCGATAAATCAGGGAACTAGTGAATATTCACTGGGTAGGTAAAATACATTTTTGCTGTGTTCAACAGAATCCATCAAAACCCATCACATAAAATGTAGAAAAGATGGGATCTACGTTAAGAAGATATTAGTGTTTAGAACCCTCAGTATAAATCTTTTTGCAAAGTAAATCAAAAGCTAAAGGGACTCTAAGGAAAATTTCAGCTAAAACTTGACAGCGATTTCTGCCATGATATAGTAACTTAGAAATTCATCACATCCATTTTAAGGAATTCAACCCTGTTACAAATCACTGATAAATGGAGCTGCCTTATTGTATATTCATAACACCTCATATAATATTCAACACATTTTATTTACCTTGACTTAAATTCTAAACAAATAAGTCATTACTTCTAAAATAACGTATAATAACAAGATTTGCAGTGACCACTGATAACATCAACACTATAGAGTGTTGCTGGAGAGTTATTTTTCTTTTTCCCCCCCATCTTTGAGCGTTGTGTTCCTCAGAAAAATATACAACTGGACATTTGAATCTGAGGCTTTTATTGTACATACACAGATAAATCCGCTGAATATTATGCTCCTTTCAGTAAGTCTCCACATATTCTCAGGGTCTGCAGTTGCATCAAACTGCATTTTTGCCACATATATTTACTGATACACTGAGACCATGTTGTATGTTACACACTTTGTCTTTTAACTTGCGCTCCTTGATATCTGCCCGCCCTCGGCCTTAAGACTGGTCCTTTCTTCGATAAGCAATATTTCCTAAATAACAAAAATTCTTATTCAGACATTTTAAGAAAGTTATCACCTTTAACAATAGAGAATTATGTAAAGGACTTCCCCTTACACTGCTCAATGAGACTGGTGTTTAAAGACATTTTCTAGATGAAAAGATACTGTATGGTGTGCAAGCTATTTGCACACTCAAAATCGCATTCCAGTTATTCCATAACAACATCAACACTCTGCCTCTAATTTTTTCTCCCTCAAAATTTTGCTCAGTTTTATACGTGTAGCTCTCTCTCTGACTATCCATATTTAAAGATCCTTTTGAGATCATTTTGGAAATACAGCCACTAATGAGAGGGATGATTAAGAGGCCTAGTAGTTTGCTATTAGCATATGGAAAAGTGAAACAGTTTCCATCTGCATACCTATTTTTATCTCTCTGTTTCTTCTCCTGCCCTTAAAGTAGAACTATACTGTTAGGTAATGTTTCTTGTTAAGGCATTGGAAAAGCAACTTGAGTGGGAAGACTCCTAAGATTGCTGAGTGAGGCAGTCCAGTCCAGAGTAGTACTGGCTCATCTGTCCATTATCATCTTAGTGCTATAGTCCATGATAAAGTTAGTGCTCTAGTTGTGTTAATTGACATCTTTGGCTTTAAACTGATACCTTTTTGATCAAATCCTTAGAGGATATTTCAGCAGTTCAGATAAACAAAGATGCATATAAAGATGTCATATATTAACAAAAAGTACACTAACTGGTAAGTGTTACATGTTAACCATCTCTTCCAAGCTCATACATTTAACTTTTCTCTTTGATCCTATCACAAATAAAATGCATTTGACAATTACTTGTGAATATTCAATGCGGTACATCAGGCTTAATCTCCAGCATCCTAGGCTAAATCTGCTAACAGCTTCTTACTAAGCACAAAACAAAAACATGTAAACAAATTAATCTTCTACTGGAACTCTGCACTTCTATGTATATTTTTCATGACAAAGACAATTGAATGCTTAGGAGAATTAACATTCAAGAATAATGATGATCTGAAACTTCAAACAGGGTTAAGGGTGGGTTTAGCTTCGAGAAGACATCAATTATTCCTCAAGACAGTAGCAAAATTACAACCGTTTCCACATTAACAGGCATACCACAAAACCTAAGCTTAGTCAAATTTTGAAATACTTGCTCTGAAATTTTTGTCGTTAGGTTGACCCTAGAAAAAGTCCGTGTGTCAAATCTAGATGGCCAAGGTAGCTTATCCTTTAGAAAGAACTATGCAAAGCTAGACCAGACATAAGATTTGGTAGCCAAATGAGAGAGCTGTTGGCAGGAAGTTTTATGACTCTTATGAAAAGGGCCAAGGAACTTAAATTTGCACTGTTATTCATCACCTGTTCTCACTTTTCTGTTGCCTAATTCTGGAAAGGAACCAAGGTATGATACACTATTTCCAGGTGGGATCTTTCAGTGAGTTCCTGGAATATCCATCAATGGACTGAAGGAAGATTCCAGATTCCCTCCTTGCATACTGCTTGACCATGACTGACTTGAGCAGAGACATCCTCAAACCACACCTCAGAACCTAGCATCAGTCTGTCATTTTTAATGAATTCTGCCATTTTTAATTTGGAATACATTTTAGAGATTTTTTTTCTCCTAGGTACAACCAGCCTTAGCATACTGTTCTATATAGTTTAGTGAAATTTCATGAAAACTGGAAATCTCACATAAACAACTGTAGTATATATACAATATCAAATGGTATCACTCATAGAATAATAATTAGGGATACAGTAATTAAACAGTGATACTTCGTGTGAAAAAAATCCAATAAGCTATTGCTGAAGAAGATGATAAAATAATTTCTTAACAATTATTTATTAGGAGGGTTAGTAAGGAAATCTCACAAAGGATGAAAATTATAAAAATCAGAAAAACTAGAAGAAAACAAAAGGCGAAACCACAGTAAAACCTAAGCAGTACCCAAAACAGAAGAGGCAGATGAGATCACTTGTCTGCTAGTGCTAATTTTCTAATAAATCATGAAAAACTGGAGAAACTCCAGAAGATTATAAGAGAGACAATGTTGTGCCCATACTAAAAATGCCAAGAGGGATGAATCAGGTAACCACAGGCCAGATGCCCAACTTCAGACCTTGGCAAAATAACAGAAAACTGCTGCAACAGTCTGACAAATTAAAGTGTAGAAAAAGACTTAATTCCCAGCTATACGATTTTAAGGACCATTAGCCTGGACAAAAACTTGATTTTATTCTTCCAAAAGATTACAAATTCGATTGATGAACATCATTGCTAACATGTAATTTTTTTTTTTTTTTTTAGGGCATCAAAAATAAGTACAATGCATTATTGTACTCATTCCATGCAGAAAAATATAGCTGATGGCTCTGGAGAGTTAGCCCTTGAACTCCTGGGGTTTCCTGCTTTGAAAGAACAAGTGATACAGTACAGCAAAGCTGAGAGACTGCAGCAGCTCTTCAGTTATCCATGTCTGCCTGTCTGTGTTTAATATCTGACTGTCCAACTGGTGAGCAAACTTGTAAAAAATTAGACAGAAATTTGCTTCAGATACTTTTTTTTTTTACAAAATAAATAATTTTTGAAAATTGTGTAGAAAATTTGATCCTGATTCAGAGCTTTCACAGAATCACTGGGTTGGAAGAGACCCATCGGATAATCGAGTCCAACCATTCCCNNNNCTCTCTCAGCCGCTCCTCATAAGGCCTGTTCTCCAGCCCCTTTGCTCAGAATATTTTTTACCAGCTTGAAACAGGAAAGAAGAGGATCAACGCTGATGTCAGAGATGTTCACTCAGGACTTTATCCAGTCAGGTCTGTACAACTTACAGAGACAGAGACTGCAAAACCTCCTTAGGCAACCTGTTCCATTGCTGTTGATCATTACCAGAGCTGAGCATAAAGGTGAAGAGGTATTTTAGCTATATATAAGGTTATGAATTGAATATGTGTCTACAAAAATGAAAAAAAGTATTGGGATAATCTGGGATATCAGCCTTTTGCAACGCAATAGGAACTCTTCACTAAGATTAGACATTCAACTTTTTTTAACAGACACTGATGAACAAGTAATGTTAGACACAGAAGGCAACACCAAAAATTAGACACTGAAGGCAAGTATAGGGGAATTACATTACCATCCATGACTTCCCAAAGAATTTCTTGAAACAATGGGTTTTTTTGCTTTAAGCCATACACTTTGCTTTTTCAGAAGTGAGACAATCTGACATATGGACACTTTAGTCACCAGTGAGTTTTTGGTTGAAAACAAAAACCCCACATTCCTAATACTGTTGAAAAAAAATATAAGCAAAGCACAATCAAGGATATTGACTGCATCACTCTATAGCCTATCAGTATGCATGAAGTCAGCAATGTGAGCCGGACAGGCTATTAAATAATTTTTATGTAAATTCTTAAGACATAAAAAAGGGGAAGAACATAAGCAGCTCAGAGAATGTGAGCTGCTCCCATTCCTCTGACAATATGAAATATAAGATTATATTTTGTAACAGTAGTTTCTTACAAAGATTTTTCTAGTTTTCAGGACAGGGTTTTGGGATGTTGAGGGGCTTTTTTTGTTTAGCCGTCTGTGGATTATTTTGCTCCTCCCTCTTAGTGCCAGAAGCAAGTCCTATAGCAGATATCACCAGAAAAACATGTCAAGAAATATCTCTAGACATGAAATAAAGAGTTTAAAGTGTCTACAGGGATGGGGGGGAGGAGGGGGAGAAAAACCCCCAAAACACTAAAGCTTCAAAAATGATGAATTTTTCCATCTGTTAGTGACTCCAGTCTAACTTTGAAGGCATTACAGATGTCATGCTTCATGTGACTTAGTTCAAAATAAAAGAATCTTAAACTGTGAATCATTTAGTGCTGCTTACTTAGTGCAACCTATGAGATGTCTGCCACTTGAAACTGCCCACGACTTTAATAATCAATTGGAGAATGCAGCCAATCAAATTTCACCCCATGATAGTTTCCAAGGTAACCAACAAAGATACCGACATGGACTGCACACAGTGAAAAGAAATGCACAAAACGCTGCCGCATTTCCACTTTTTTCAATACTTTGGATTTTATATTATGGAATGCTACAGAAACTAAATCAGCATTGACAAAAAACAGTTGCAAAAGACCAAAGCAGAATAAAAAGACAATGATAAAGCACTTCTGTCTTCAGTGACTCGGAAGGGCTACAGAGCCTTTTTGAAGCCCTGCTTCTCAAACTATGGAATGGACCCCTCCCTTCACTGGTGAACCACAGCAAACAAGAGAAGCATCTTATTATCACAATTATGACACCTTCTCTGTTTTGTCTCTGTAAATACTTTATTACATTGCTATCTGTTTATAGGTGAACCATATAGAAGTGAACAGCCTTTGTCACAATGCACTAAAGACACTGATTTTTACATACATTTATCCTAGAACTTTGTCAGCACCAAGCATTGGAACCTTTTGCATTGGTTATTATCGAAAATAATGGGCTTCTACCCCATAATAGGCTCTGATACAGGAAGATTTTCCCAAGAAGCACCTTGAGACAGTTTCTCTAATTTTGAAGTTTTCCTGATGAGAGATTGTCAGTCATGTTTTGTAGCACAAAGCCACATAGTGGACAGACATCATCATTCCCCAGGATCTAACATGATCCCGAGGCTTGGATTTTCTTGTGAATTCATCAAAACCAGAATCTTTGAACTCCAGAAATGAGAAATGCTTTCTGCATCAGGAAAAGTCTGTTTCATCTGTGAGGCTGCCTTCTACCAAAAAAAAGGAAATAGAAAACCAACCCCAAACAAAAACTAAAAAATAAAACATCCACTCAACCCAACAAGAAAACCACACGCCCAGACAATAACAAATCAGAAAAAAAGCAAGACTCCAGTCAGCGGAACAATTTCTCTCTGCCCTCTGATTATCATTCCATACAGGGAGATTCTTCCATTGTTAGAAAGGAATATTTCTTGCTCATGAAAAAATCCTTCATAAAGGCATTTAATTATCTTTTATTTTATAAAGTGCTGGATGACATAAACTGCTTGGCGGTGTTTGTGTCACCAAGCTCACAGATTGGTCTCAGTGGTTTGAAATGTACTACACACTCAAATGACTTCTAATGATTTTAGTCAAACTGGTTACGTTATTAAATTTAACAGCTGTGTAGTAGTTGATAAATACTTTTAAATGCAATAATTCTTTTCAGTTATTGAAAAATTAAATGCTAGTACTCTCCAAGATAACCAAATATATAAGCATTAGAGTAGACCAGAAGTTGGCAATCAAGTACTAATTTTGATTACATGTACATCATATTAAATCTTGCTGTAAGATAAAATGGTTTCAGAACATAACTCTAATTCATTTATATATTACAACACTTGTGAAAAAGAGTCAGTGAACTCAACTTCTTACATTATTAAATAAACAGTTCTGTAAATAAAATGAAGGCCAAATTTTGAAAGCAAGGTGCAGGCAATGAGAGTGCAATAACCTTTGCTTGCACATGCAGACAGGATAACTACATGCTTAACCATCTGTCTGTAGAAATAACAGCTTTTATTCTTTGACTCAGAAAATACATTTTTCAAATTGTACACTAAAACTTCATAGAACACAATAAAAAGTAAGATTTATTTTTATAGTCCCCATAGTATATAGTAGTAAACAATATCAACATTTCTTGGAAATATAAAGATGCAATTCTAGCTTGCCCATTTGCTTTACATTTTCCCATCTATTCAGCTTGCATGGGTGGGGGGGAGGTGGAAGAATGTGTTTATTAAGAATTTGTATGAGAACAGATTGACCCAAATGTCTGTTACCAAAATAGATTATATTAGCTAGAATGGAGTGTGTTGCTTCTATGCAATCAGCAACAGCCTTATGAAAATGTCAGCTTATATATATATATATTCTGATGCGGGATAAGTAAAATTCTTTTTCAAGTCTGTAAAATAAATACATTAGAAATACCATGCTTTGTACTATGAGCACAGAATATAACTCTCCTAGAAATCCTATTCTTCGTAATTAATTTCTTTCAACCCTGAGTTTTATTTAGCACTGTTGGTAGACTACCAAAATAAACCAACCAGTTTCAGACAGTCTGCTCAATGTGTTAATCATTAAGATTAGCACGTACACGGTTGCCATGATCAATAGCATCCTCTGACAGACCAGTCTAGAGCTCCTTGCATCTGGCCAAATCGCTACTCGGCCTAAGAGTACAGCAAGTCATTCTTGTAGATTGTAAAGGGTAGGACAAGTCTCTTGCTCTGAAAACCACTGCAATGCTTATGTTTCATCTTGCATACCACAAGGAACTCCTGGGTACCATGACTCCCAAAACATTCAAGCCTATGAAGACCTTAAGCTTGAACCGTGTTTCACTCTCTCAAGGATGGTGCAACCTGCTGAATTCCACTTTCACTTTTTTCTTAATCATTTGCCATTTCAGTTTTCATTTAAACACATTTCTGCAAAGGCACATACAGAAGGGAAAGGCCTATTTAATTCTCGGTAAGTTACAGCTGTTTCACTTTTATCCACAGTCTTCTAAAAATTATCTAACACAGAGCAGCAGAGATAGAAGATCTGGGTTAGATAAAAAGTTACCATAGAGCCAAATATCAACTTATTAATAATGATCTCCAGAACGTTTTATACTGCCCTAGAATCATTTGGTAAACTAGTAAAGAGTCAGTCAATTAATGTTTGAAAGATATAGCAGAGGAAGAAACAAAACAAGTGAAAAGAGAACCTCTTTTGGGTGTAAGCATTCAGTAGTAGATTACGGAGTTGATAAGGTCTCTCACTATCCTCAACTCTTCTGCTTGCAGTTGGTAAACAGCTTTATGTTCATGTACCAGTGATCAACATATTGTTGTTCCCTCCTAATAAAATCTTTTTGCAAGTCACAACTACTTAATGACCTTCTAATTGTTTTATATATTTGTATGCAAAAAAAGTTACTGACTCACTTATGAACTAGTAAGTGCTGCTGCTTTGTGTTGACACTTCACATCTTTCAGTTCATTTAGCTACATCAGTTACCTGATGTTTCTTTTACTTCCTGAATAGTTTATCCCAAAGACTTAATGATTAATAATAAAAAACTCTAGCCTAAAATCTCAACATCAAAGTATGAATATGTTCTGTAGGCTATAAGCTTCTGATTTTTTGTATGAATTGGTTCATTATAAGAATAGGCACTTGAAAAAATGAATAAGTAGTACTGGCCTGAGACCATACTGGCACTCTCACTAATCTCATCCTCCAGTCCTATCTACCTTTTTTAGAGCAAAGATTTATTATGAAGCCATGCATAATTTGCACAGTTTTAACAAACTGCACGATGCATTTGGAACCCTTTTCCATGCATTCAGTTGATAATGTAGAGAAAAAGACTGGAAAAGAAAAACACTGTCCATTCTCCTCTTCTGTGTTTTGGCATGGAAGCCTAACTGACGGCTGTATATGAAGATATGTTTCTCATAAAAAGCTACTTAAACTACTTTAAAAAGTAGAAATAAACCAGTATTTAAAAAAACTAACCCAAAACACCACCCAGCCCCCAGCACTATAATGGATGTCTC
>WAAB01017238.1:54025-69408 GCA_013389865.1 Piaya cayana | reverse complement strand
GGGGGGGAGGTGGAAGAATGTGTTTATTAAGAATTTGTATGAGAACAGATTGACCCAAATGTCTGTTACCAAAATAGATTATATTAGCTAGAATGGAGTGTGTTGCTTCTATGCAATCAGCAACAGCCTTATGAAAATGTCAGCTTATATATATATATATTCTGATGCGGGATAAGTAAAATTCTTTTTCAAGTCTGTAAAATAAATACATTAGAAATACCATGCTTTGTACTATGAGCACAGAATATAACTCTCCTAGAAATCCTATTCTTCGCAATTAATTTCTTTCAACCCTGAGTTTTATTTAGCACTGTTGGTAGACTACCAAAATAAACCAACCAGTTTCAGACAGTCTGCTCAATGTGTTAATCATTAAGATTAGCACGTACACGGTTGCCATGATCAATAGCATCCTCTGACAGACCAGTCTAGAGCTCCTTGTATCTGGCCAAATTGCTACTCGGCCTAAGAGTACAGCAAGTCATTCTTGTAGATTGTAAAGGGTAGGACAAGTCTCTTGCTCTGAAAACCACTGCAATGCTTATGTTTCATCTTGCATACCACAAGGAACTCCTGGGTACCATGACTCCCAAAACATTCAAGCCTATGAAGACCTTAAGCTTGAACCGTGTTTCACTCTCTCAAGGATGGTGCAACCTGCTGAATTCGACTTTCACTTTTTTCTTAATCATTTGCCATTTCAGTTTTCATTTAAACACATTTCTGCAAAGGCACATACAGAAGGGAAAGGCCTATTTAATTCTCGGTAAGTTACAGCTGTTTCACTTTTATCCACAGTCTTCTAAAAATTATCTAACACAGAGCAGCAGAGATAGAAGATCTGGGTTAGATAAAAAGTTACCATAGAGCCAAATATCAACTTATTAATAATGATCTCCAGAATGTTTTATACTGCCCTAGAATCATTTGGTAAACTAGTAAAGAGTCAGTCAATTAATGTTTGAAAGATATAGCAGAGGAAGAAACAAAACAAGTGAAAAGAGAACCTCTTTTGGGTGTAAGCATTCAGTAGTAGATTACGGAGTTGATAAGGTCTCTCACTATCCTCAACTCTTCTGCTTGCAGTTGGTAAACAGCTTTATGTTCATGTACCAGTGATCAACATATTGTTCCCTTCTAATAAAATCTTTTTGCAAGTCACAACTACCTAATGACCTTCTAATTGTTTTATATATTTGTATGCAAAAAAAGTTACTGACTCACTTATGAACTAGTAAGTGCTGCTGCTTTGTGTTGACACTTCACATCTTTCAGTTCATTTAGCTACATCAGTTACCTGATGTTTCTTTTACTTCCGGAATAGTTTATACCAATAATAATAAAAAACTCTAACCTAAAAACTCAATATCAAAGTATGAATATGTTCTGTAGGCTATAAGCTTGTGATTTTTTGTATGAATCGGTTCATTATGAGAATAGGCACTTGAAAAAATGAATAAGTAGTACTGGCCTGAGACCATACTGGCAACTCTCACTGATCTCATCCTCCAGTCCTATCTACCTTTTTTAGAGCAAAGATTTATTATGAAGCCATGCATAATTTGCACAGTTTTAACAAACTGCACGATGCATTTGGAACCCTTTTCCATGCATTCAGTTGATAATGTAGAGAAAAAGACTGGAAAAGAAAAACACTGTCCATTCTCCTCTTCTGTGTTTTGGCATGGAAGCCTAACTGACGGCTGTATATGAAGATATGTTTCTCATAAAAAGCTACTTAAACTACTTTAAAAAGTAGAAATAAACCAGTATTTAAAAAAACTAACCCAAAACACCACCCAGCCCCCAGCACTATAATGGATGTCTCCCTACAGTGGTTTGTTACTTTGAAAATTAACAAATTCTCTTCCTGCAATGAAACAGGTATACATACACTTTGATTTATGATTTGTTAATTTTCAAAATTTTAGAATTGGTATCCAGGCAGGAATATTTAACAGTTTAATCTATGAATTAAAGGAAAAAGAAAGGGGAAAAATGGAAAGGTGTTGGAATTATTGCGGTTATGATAATATTTCTTATAAAATTAATGTTAGTAAAAAGTAATATATGCATATGTTCCTAATGGCTCACACTGACTGAAGTTCACAAATAACTTTAATACCTCCATTGAGCAACAGTATCTAAGGTTGAAACTCTTATTAATTTGAGGACCAGCTTTAAAACTGTGATTCTCTTCCAGCAGTGAAAAAACAAGCCTGACCATAGTTTGAACAGATTTCAGCTGTTGGACTTAGGGCCAGATATTTAAAGTGCTTAAAGACGTAGATGATACATATGGGGTTTTCAGAAGTGACTAAGTGAAATTCAGTGGGAAGTAGATGTTGCTATCTCAATTGCCTTTAAATAATTCTGCTAAACGTATGACTGCATCATCAAAGCACATAAATAGATCTTCCCTTAGTAAACCCAGCTCTTGGTTTCCAGCACTGTTGGACAACATGTCTAGTTGTTAGAGATCTTTTTGTCTAACAATAACACCAGCTTCGAGATATTAAGAAGCAGCGGTCATTTGGGAATGTTATTCAAAGTAACTAAAAAAATAGAGAGTGCCTTGTAACCTGGAAGTCATATTGCATTGAAGTCTCTCAAATTCAACACCAGAATGCTTTCAGATTTTGGATACATAGCCTGTGTTGTACAGAAATGAAGTCTTCATTTAGTTTCACAGCTTTCAGAATTAAATATCTTTTACAATTATTTGATTACAGTAATTTCATCATCACTTTCTTGTGGTCCTGTTATACGACATGATATCTGCAAGGGTGGGGAAGGAAGAGGTAAGACTACTGTAAAACACAGGTGAGAGGACAATTTACTTCTGAATTTCTTAATTCAGATTCAGCTAACAATCTAATAAGAAAGTTACTTAGGTATTATTTCACTTGTGTTTTTTTTAAAAGAAAAATACGTATTAAGCCATCTTTCTCATCAAACTCTGCCTTGGGAGCTGACTGGCTGATAGGACATGTGCAAGGAGAAAGACTTCTGCATTCCTTCCTCCCTTCTGCAAGGGGCAGATACCCACCCCTCACTTCTACTTTCCATTTCAAAGTCTCTTTCAGGTCAGAAAATGGTACTGTAAAAGGGTAAACAAGTAAGGGCTTGAGCCATTACCACACAGATTTGATGTCACAGAAGTGATTTCATTTTGCCCATCCACAGTACCCTCCACCCTGTGTTACCTAAGTCAGCAGTGGCCAATTACATTGGGATTTTGTGTCCAGCCACTGAAAACATCCTTGAGATCTAAAGCTAGGACAAATGCCACTAAAACACCATCAGGCTTTATGAGGTCGCTGACAGTCAACACTTCATACTTAGAAAGGTTTAAAAAAAGAAGTGTGTTACACAGAAGGACTATTTGCAAGGTAAGTAAAATAGACACTTAGAAATGGGTTGTATTAACAAGCTTACTCATTTTTAGAGTCACCTGCCCATCAAGGTTTGGTAAAAGAGATCAAATTTACTATAGGAAGTGGAAGATAAGTGAGAAAGGCATCACAAAACTATTCAGAATTCAGTAAGGTGGATTTTTAATTTTTTGTTCAAAATCTTTTTTAAAAGATGTTTCATTCTTATAAAAGCAGATTCTAAAACATATAACCTTTGGGGGCCCTAGTTATAATATATGGCTTTCCCTTCCAAGGACTTCCTTAAACTTTCTGGGAGAAAGGGAGAGAAAACGTTTAATCTGAAATTCCAGAAGGAAGCGTTAACCATTAAAACAGAATTCTGATCCTACACATCCGTTTGAAAAGCCTATTACACACCACAGTTCTGGAGAAGTCTCTACATACTCGCATTCCATGACCCTATCTACTGAGGTAGATAAAATCTTGTTGTTTACCTCAAATACTCTTGTAAAACCATAAATGCAGCAAGAATTCAGTAGCTCTCTGCATAATGCTCATCTTGAGCCCATTAATGAGCTTCATTAGTAACACAGCACCTTTAGCATCTTACACATGCTCCATTGTGCTCATGCCAAGAAGAAAGGTGACACTTGGAATTAGACTCTTTTGAGCTGCCATGAAGGGGAAAGAGAAGGATGGCAATGCATCAACAATCCAAACAATCCAGTTGACTGATAAAAGAATTGGAATTGTAGTTCTGGAGCCCTGGAATATCATGGGTTTATTTTAATGTTCGAAGTCATAAGTATAAGGACAGGATAACTATGTGCACAAAGTATCTGTAGCACAATCTTTCTGTATTACTAAAGGAAAAATTTAAAAAAAAAAAAAAGACTAGTAGGGGAAGCATTACCTCATTTTTTCTAAGCAAAAAATTTAGAGGTCTTGTAATGATCAGGAGAATAAAAGCGGAATCTAATGACTGTAAAGGTAGTTTCCTCTTTGATTCAAGGAACTCATTCTACATTAGTGGATGTATAACAATTTTAATTGGGCTACAAAATTCTTAAACAAGAAAAAAAAAGTTTCTTCTCTTAGGCCAAAGTACTTAGCAGCACTTGACATGAAGAGATGTTTGCTGTTTAATTTCCACATCTTTATACCTAGAAGGCACTCAAAATATTGCTATTAGTCTTCAGGATACCTGAGGACACAACATTGTTCTCTATTTAAGAGCAAAAGGCTACTGTGTCCAGGATAGTGTATCTTGCATATAAAAATATTCTAATTAGTTTTAGTTCCTTCAATGTGGTAGCATTATGTACGCAATTTGGAAGACAAACCCATGAATTACCAAAAACTGAATATTTATCACACTGATAAATAAGTTTATGTACAGCACTTAAATACCCACTTCACTAGGCTATAACTCAAAGTCTTCAGCTCAACAAAGCTGTTTTGTTTTGCTTGGGAACAAAGCAAAAGGCTTTAAGCTTGCTTGCAGCAAAAGGAAATAGGAATTTTGGGAATTAACTTCCATGTAATATATTAAGGATTGATCCATATTCTCAAAAGGGAAACCTTTCAACAGGCTTCAAAATCAAGTCATAAACTACCGAACTTTTAAACTACCTTATTTCCTGGAAAATTATTTGCATTACCGTGTTATTAACTTTGCAAATGAGTTGTTCTACTGTACAATGTTGGAGATGAGAATATTGAGGATAGGAGTAGATTTTTGTCTTGCCAATTACCCTTTTTAAAATGCAAATTCCCAAACCTCAAAACCTTTTATTAAAACCTTTTCCCAGCTTCCTGCCTTCTCTTCAATGGCACATTAAAAGTTTCATGACTTGATAAATACTTCATAATAGTTTACAAGTTTACTCATAACCACAGAAAAGTATAGACAGTTGTTTTTTTAAAAAAAGTTAACTTTCAGCTATTATTCGAAAAACTCAGTAGTACTAAACTTGTGTGCACTGCTCTCTGCAAGCTCTTTGCTTCAACAGCTTCACATAATGACCGAGTTTCTGATGATATTGCATTAGGTCAGAACACTTCCCTGAAAATGACTGGGTGTTCTCTAAAGAAAACAGACCATTTTAATTTTCAGTCTGGACATTTCAAAGCAGATGAAGATTTTGGTAATTCTGGTGATTATATTATTGAGTTCTAAAGCAAAAGCAGTGCTACAATCCAACGCTTGCTTTCTTACCCTAAGGAGTTCTCCCGTAATTGGGATGGTCATTATTTTAGGAATAAGGAAAAGAAATATTTGTTAGGATAATTTGCTTATGTGGCAAAGTTCCTGAATTCTAAATGTTCTTACATAACAGAGGTGCTCTTTAAATAAAGAAAAGTTAATTTGATTTTTCAATTCTCCTTTTGTCTCATTAACAGAGTTACGAGTTAAAAATCTCTCTTATTTCCCTCAAGAATAAAAATTCAGTACCTAGACTATTCTATGACAAAGCTGACAAATTTACCACTTGCAAGAAGCAAGAAAAGACCTTAAGCCTCAGATACTGAAGCTGAGAAAATATCAGTTACCTTGAATATATGCAAGTATCTTCACTTTTATTGAACAAAGATGTATTGATGCACTGAAAGAAAGAATTATCTTTATAGGGACCAAAGCATGCATGCGGCATAGGCGTAATTGTAGACAGCAGCTATTAAAGATATACAAAAAAAAAATCATACTTTTTCTCTTATTCCACCTGCAACCTCCCTTTAGTTTTAATCATAGTTTGGTGCACTATCAGATCTATTCAAAAATACCTGATTTTCTTCCTTAGTCATCATCAGCATTATTGAAGAAACTTGGGTATTTTACATCCTAATCATCATCTGAGATATTAGGAGGAAATAGACAAAGCAAACACACACAATTCTTTTGGTAGAGTTGTAAGAAAAAGACAAGGTAGTTCCTGGAAGGGCCCTGCACATTCCAAGTTAAATCATTAGCATGTCTCTATTGTAGATCAGCTAATGATTTTACTGAACTGCAGTTAAGCTCTGTGTTTAATGTTTCATTAAATTGGATGATTTATTTGTGCTTTGGTCCTGGAAAAATTTTAAATACCCATTTCCTATTGGAAAAATTAGAGACGGTAATAAGATTTAGAAGCAGAAAGATCAGAAAAGCTTACTAAAAACATTCTTAGTAGATTATTTAAATATTGCTAGCAAGTTAATCATAGAGTTGAGATTTTTCTTGCTGAATGACAGCACAGGATTTTAGGAAGTGCACAAGGACAGTCTCAGGTTTAGATGGGACATTTTTTTGCAGAGAGGGAGAAAACTACCTACTGTACACTGAATAGTTCCTAGAAACAGGGAATACAGAACAGACCCTTATTGGGATTCTGTTTTGAGACTTCTCCATAAAGACAGTTATCTGCTAAAAATAAAATTACTGTCCTCTGTATACAGTTCATCTATGTATATAGATGATGTTGTTGACTGACCCAGTCAGAAGTTCAAGCTGTCAACAGTTTTCAGTAGGACTTTCAACATACCCCGCATGAATTACACTCTACAGAGCCAAAAATTGATCTATAGAAAGTACATTGGAGAATAAGAGTGCTACACCAGAGTTATCCTTTCATACTTTGCTAATTTGCATAGGGATTAGTTCTCAGGAGAGTGATCATGGATTCTGTAAATAATATATAAATTAAGTAACAGAGAACTTCAAAACACAGTTGAAGTTTTTGCACTAGAGAAGGGTTGAGCTGTCCTTCATTAGTGAAAAAAACCCCACAGCTCTAGGAAAGCTGTTATACTGCAGTCATATTTCTCAGCAGTTGAAAGCCAGTTATTTTGTGTTATTTCAAAAATAGTCGCTTTTTGAATACTGATTGGTCATTTTAATCTTGTTGTTCTCTTCTGTATTTACATGAGTGAGACTCTGCAACATCATATAGAAAGAAATCAACCATCATACCTTAAGTCACTGTAATTTCAAAAGAAAACCTCATTTTAAGGTTCCTGCTGAATCGGTAGATACGTAACTCAAATTCAAAGCCATGGATATCCTTTTCTTAGGAAAGGTACTCCATACTTCAGAGAGCAAAATCTGAGACCTCCTGACACTTCCACATATAGCTGTGTCTCTGTTTCTGGCTAGTGCCAGCTGAGGAAAGTTGTAATATTTGGTACAAGTTCTTGAAATAAAATTGAATTCTAAATTCATTTTTTATACACATGGAATTTTCCAGCCTTGAAACAGAGGCTTTATTGCTAAGTATGTCCAGAAACACATATTCATTAAGACAATCTGCATTTCAGTTGTTTATATAAAATCCATCTTACTTGATGGTTAACATGAAAATAAACTGCAAAATGCAAAAGAAGACAATTAGAGACCGACATTATTTCCTTCATATAATAACCATCTTTATATCATTTCTACTGACTTTGGATCAAAATTAACAAATAAGTATATAATGAATGCACATAAAATTTTAATCATAGTTCAGATAGAAGAAACTATATAAATAGTAGCCTTGATCTTTTCCTAAAGAAAAATTTTCAGACTCTATTCCAATTTAAAAAAACCCCAAACAAATCAAGACCAGGCCTCCTAATGAGGAGAAGCAACTCACATAACCAGACATAATGCTCAGATAAAAGTAAAACTAAGCCGGGTGAAGTTCAAGTAAGAGTTGAGTCAGATAACTGGTTGGATTCACATACGATTGAATCTGTACTCAGCCCTGGTGAGACAGCACCTCAAATCTTGTGTTTAGTTCTGGGCCCTTCACCACAAGAAGGATGTTGAGGCTCTGGAGCGAGTCCAGAGAAGAGCAAAGAAGCTGGTGAGGGGGCTGGAGAACAAGTCTTACAAGGAGCAGCTGAGAGGGCTGGGGTTGTTTAGCCTGGAGAAGAGGAGGCTGAGGGGAGACCTCATTGCTCTCTATAACTATTTTAAAGGAGGTTGTAAAGAGAGGGTGCTGGCCTCTTCTCCCAAGTGACAGGTGAGAGGCCAAGGGTGAATGGCCTCAAGCTGTGCCAGAGGAGGTTCAGACCAGATGTCAGGAAAATAATTTTCACAGAAAGGGTCATCGGGTACTGGCAGAGGCTGCCCAGGGAGGTGGTTGAGTCACCATCCCTGAAAGTATTTAGATGACGGGTAGACAAGGTGCCCAGGGATGTGGTTTAGTGGCAGATAGGAATGATTGGACTCAATGATCCAAAAGGTCTTTTCTAACCTGGTGATTCTATATATAGTTTTTGCTCAGATAAAACCAAGATTTCTGGTGCCACAATAAAAAGTAAACTTCAAGACCAGCATCTCCCCTGCTCAGAATTTCTAGTGGCTCCAGAACATGTGATTAGCAATAATCATGCAGAATAATCATGTACATCTCAATTGGTCCAAGGAGCTAAAGATGTCAAACTACTCCTTTCTTTACTTACAAGAAAGGAATTCAGCACCTTGTGGGTAAAGTAATGAGAGAAAGTGACTAAAAATTCCACAGCCATGGAAAAATACAATGGCTATAAAAGGTAAAGTAACTTGGATAAAGGTATGGAAAATAATAAACATTTTGTTAAGGCAAAGCCCCAGTGCCTTTACTTTTAAAGAATTTAGTAGTGCAATTGCACAATATTTGCTGCTGTAGTAATAACAACTGAGCTATCAAACTTCTCAGATTGCTATTGCAATGAATTAAATATTTTTGTAAGTGCTTTAATAAGTTCCTATTACTGCTCATACAATTAATTAATGCTATGAACCAAAACCAAACTAGTAAGAGTCAGTGATGCTTTAATACTCATGATAAAAATATTTCACTTCTGTTGCTACTCTCTAAAACCTTGCACTTAGGACATATAGGGCAGAGGAAGCTGAAAATAGGATTACTAACAATATTTTCAGGAAAAAAACCTGATTCTTATGCATATTACTTTATTTGGTTATTGCAGTCAGTTAATATTATGCAAAACAAAACTGTAGCTCAGTGCTAAAGCAGTCTTGAGCTCTAGGTAACCACGCCTGTCATTGCAGGCAATTGTGTAATGTAGCCTCCTCCCAGTAGGTGGAGATAGGAAAACAAATGAAATGGATGTAGAGCAAACACCTTCTGTTCAACTTGCGTTGAACTTGCATTGTTTTGTTAGGTATTTGCATTTGTCAAAGCCAGTGCAAAACAGAACTAGATCAACGTTTTCTTTTATTAATGTTGTTTCTAAGAATACTTCGTCTCCCTTCAGTACACAGAGTACATTCAACAGGAATACTTTTGGAATAGCATTGTGATAGAGCCCTGTGGGCTAAAGGGGGCTCATCACTACTCTATCATTACTACACCCTGTTTCCCTCCCTTCCCATTTTCATCTGCAGTTTCACATTCTCTGTGACATAGACTAAGGTTTATTCCTGATGTTCACAAACAAAGTCAAATGCCGACTCTGTAGGTATATTGCTTTCTGGCATTTCAGCTAACGTGCAGACCATCAGCAGCAAAACACTGGTAGTTCAGAGCAGGCGGGGAGAAAAGTTAAGCTTCAAACACAATGAGTTCCACTGGTGACAGGACTAACTTTTGAGCCGGCACAGAAGGCCAAACCACAATCACACCTTTCCTCCCACTTCTGGACAGGTTTTGTGTTATATATTCTTAAGGGTTTCATTGTTTTCTTACTTTCTGGTAAATGGTATTAAGGCAGTAGCATAAAACATGAAGAAAACAGAGAACAGATACAAAATAGAATAGAATAGAAATGAGACCTCGATAAAGAGGGATAAAGATTCCACAGAAAGATGGTTCAAACATTGGAATAGACTACCCAGAAAGGCTCTGAAACTCCGTCCTTGGAAACACTTGAAATTGAGGTGGATTTGACCTTAAGCAACATGATTTGACTTTGGAGCTGGATATGATCTTTGAGCAGAGAGGTAGAACAGATGATCTCTGGAGGTCCAACTTAAATTATTTTATAATTTTATGAATATATATCATTCCTTTTCTTACCTCAGATACATCAAAAAAAGAGGTATAAATGCAATGATATTACCAAAAGGAAGAAGTAAAGTGACTTTGCATATTTAAATATTTTTTAGGACATAATAGGAAATAATTAGAACAAAGAGGACCAAAGACTGAAGAATTTACTTGGGAAGAAATGTTAGCAAAACTAATGGTTTTGTCTGTTGATAAAATGTTACTTGTCAGACAAGGATAACTAGAATTATTTGGTAGGCTTTGGTTTCTGAATTGGCATTCAACAGTACCCCCACAGAAAGAATTTTTGACTGGAATGTAACTGTTAAATCTGCCGTTGATTTAAAGAAATACATTAAAAAAGAAAGCTGGCAATTCCCATGAGGTATTTGATTAATAATTTTCAAAGCATCATTAGATAAATATTACCTCATCAATAAAGGCTGTCATAAAATAGCACCACAACTGTAGCGGGCACAGCAGAAACCAAGATTATCAAAGAACTCTGAAGGCTAAATAATCTAAATCAGTAAGGCAAACGCACTATGACCCAATGCACTGATTAAACTGAGAGGAACAGCATTTGTATCTTATTATCTGCAACAGAAACATTTGCATAGATCTACTGCAGTACTGAAGGGAAGAGAAATCATGTTTAATTTTCAATTAGAAATACCAATACTCTCAGAAAGAAAAGGGCTGACACATCTAAATGGAAATAACGTGCTTACAAAATAGTATATGCATTAAGCAAGATTTGAAAAAATGCTATGAATGCATTTGTGAGAAATGAAGAAAGAGTAGCTATAAAAATGGTGAAAAACAACTTACAAGGATACATTACAGCAAAGGAAAAAAATTAGTATATTCACAGAAGCCTGCATGCAGAAAAGAGGACACTGATCCAGAAATAATTATACTGGGAAATAGGATAAAGAGGATAAAAATAGCTGCCATTAAACTGTTATTTTTCCTCCAGTTGTCCTATAACAGAATGTTTTTTGTCCACTGCCTAAACTACTTTGTCTCTTATTTGCAACATGTATTAACACAGACATGAAAAGATGGCAGTGCTGATTAAGATTATATACAGAGTTATATGTATAAACTATTACATACAAGGACTAATAAATAAAAGCTACCAGAATAATAAAGAAATAAAAACCTTTCAGCTGAACCAAATATGTACTTTCATATGGATCTGATTTTAAGTTGTTGGGTTATTTCTCTGATATCAAGTTTAAATAAGGCTATGGACAGTAAAATTTCCAGTGGTGAGGTGAAAAGAGATGAATGTACTGGGAATAGATCGGCACCATGTCTTGAAATTGTAGGTTTGATAGCAGCATTCTAATTAATCTGCTAAACTATGGCCTCAATTTATTGAAAAATACAATGTCCATGCTTATGCTACAACTACTCCTTTTATAAATCAACACTGTGCAGCCTGTGCATAAAGGCACATCGGGGTGGTTGTGTTGCTGTTACAGACAGACATACATGTTAGGTTTGTCTTCCTATACAGCACATAATGCAACTGCTGACTTCGAATATTTTTCTTTAAGGTTCAAAGCCAAGTAGCAACCCAGCTCTTTCAGTCACTGTGTACCTGAGATCTAGAGCTTTTCTGCATAGAAGAGTTCACTGTCATCTCTTTGTGTTTTACCATGTGACTGGTTGAAATTCGGAAAACACTAAAACCACTACATACCATAAACCCAAGAATTCTGTATTACATCATTCCCTTCACAACCAATGTTCAGGATCAGATTTCACAATCCTTATCTGTGTTTCTTTATTTGCAGGAATCCCAATTATTAGAATGGAAGATGGGATATAGGAACAGAGCTGGAATATTTGTCTGGAATATCATCTATATATGAGTAACTATCAAAAATTGACTTCAGCTCAGCTCTTGACACTGTTTATTTATATATCTTTCTATTCCAAGACTGAAAGGAACAATTTTTCATTGAGATAGAAATGTTAGCAACCTAAGAAGTCTCTGTGTGTTATATCTATTATAATAAAATTATTCTAGGATATATTTCATCATTTCAGCATATATCATGTCAAAGAACATCTGGCAAGTACTTGAGGCAAACAATTTCTCTATTTTTTTTGCCTCTGTCTCTTTCATTTCAGCCCCTGCTAGATCTCCTTTCTAGTAAAGGCTATAAATATCTAGAAAGCACTTACTCTAATTAGTGTTTCTATATTTTGTAACTGGTGACAAATTAGTGACTCCAAGATGCTCATCTGAGAGATATAATTTTATCCACTGTAGAAATAGTAGTAAAGAATAGTATATGCAGTACCATAGATCTTTCAAGACAGGAAAAATCTGCAGTAAATATGTGGCTTTTCTGTGAAATGCATCATAAATTATTTTAATATGTAGCAAATCCATGGGTAATCTAATAATAGTTTTGATTCATGTAATTTTCTGTCTGAATAATTCTGCATGAAACTTTTGTAATAAAATCGCATCTTTAAATTATCTTCTTACTCAGGTACTTATATTAACTAAAAAATAATGTACACATTTCTGTTGAGTTGCGATGTTTGGTTTTTCCCCACAGCTCATGCTGTTGTTTTTTTTAATATTTACACTTAAATAATGTTTACTTTTTATGCTAGGAGAGGGTGCAAAACCAGAAATAAATGTGTCCTGCATTATTATTGTCAATATTTCACCATTCAAACACTTGTGTCAGGTGACTGAGATAAGTAGCTCCTGTTTATAGTAAGACATTTAGGGACAGTAGTTACAGAGGTATACAGCAAAGTAACTAAAAGTTCAATATTCTCTAAAAGGCCTAACAACGCTTCTTAGCAAAGAAATAAATGCAGTCTCTTGGACGTAACTGTACAGTGATTTAACTCCAATGTAAGAAAAGGCACACAGATCTTTTGCAGTATGAGTAACTAATATTTTCCTGCCTCCATTTGATAGCCTGGAATGTTTATGAACATGTAAACAAAATATTTGAGTATAAAATACTCAGAATGAGATTTACAAAGACAGGCTGTATTTTTCAAGTTGGTTGGAAGGTTAATCTTTTACGGTACTGCAACTTTGATAATGCTGCACGTTTAAGATTGATGTAAAATAACAAATTTCAATACTATTACAATTAATCTACAGATTCACTGAATATAAAGTTAGAAAGACAGAAAAAGCTGCTAGCGTCACAGGTGAAATCTGTGATGTCATTTTTATTGTTCTTCATATGTCAGGAAGGTTGAGAATAGAACATTTTTCTTGTTCCTTTTACTACTATAGAGCATCAAACATACGTCATAATGGTTTCCATAATACAACCATATAGTCTTCCCTAATAACTTCAAGCAATTGTTGAGCATGAACCTAATTAAGAAACACTTAACCGGCTTATCTCCATCTAAGTAGTCAACAAGAGGGAGAGATTCATAGGTCAGAAGGGGTGTTTTATGCAAGTATACAAAATAATCTCCAACATGAGAGATAAAAGAATTTCAATACTGTGAAGAAAAGGAAAATCAAGTGAAACCTTTAAGGATTAACAAATAGTCCACAAGAAATAGCATCAGAAATCTTACTTCTCCCCTTACCTTCTTTTTTCTGAGAGGAGTTGGGCAAGACAAAGGGGGAAGATTGTCTGACAGTTACAATCACATGAAAATTATTTGCAACACTAAAGGGAAGAATTAAACATTTTCTTTTAATATATTTATCTTAATAGATTTCTAATAAACGGTGTTCTATAACATGTAATATTTAAAGGATTATTTAACACAACTGACAAAACAACTTACACGAGGTGCTTGCTTTCTGTTTTACTGAGTGCCCAGCTAACAGTACATGCTTAAATGCACAAAAATACAAGCATGTGACTTTGGAATTCATGCATTTAAATTAGGTATTTCATTCATGTAACTGTTTCTGAGAGAACACATGAAACAGAGACAAATGTAGATAAACTAATTTTACTAAAGTGCTTAGGTGAATATCAACAGGGAAGTGACACAAATCCAATCTCTGATCACAGTCAAGAAATGTGAGCTAGAGGGGATAACACTGGTTACCAATGTATTTCACAGTTGCTCTAGGGTGAAATATTAATGTATTTAGTATAATAAAATATATATTTAAGATGTTCTGGATCTAACATATATTCATTTTATTCAGAGCTACAGAACTAAATTACATTAATTCTTCTACATTTCTTTCTCAACTAACATAAAACCCCAAAACTGGTGAACTGGAGGATTCTGAGAGAAAAACATGAATTCTCTAGACACATAAGTCATCCAGGCAATTTAGTGTTTTAAGTGACTCTGAATAAGAGGGAAATAAACTCTCTCTCTCTCTTCCCTTTTTATTGTATTTCACTCTCATGTAAAAGCAAACAAACGAAACCCCCAAAGATTAAACAAGATCTAAGATAAGTTGAAGGTTTTAAATCATCATTTTGGAAGAAAAGCCAAGCAGAGAAATAGCCAGAGCTCAGAAGTAAGTTTATAAGAAAGGTACTTTTACTAAAAAATGATGTGAAAACAAGTTAAATTAAGATTAATCCTACATATCTACAGTAAGATAAACCTCATTAGGTAGTGGTTGCTAAAGATTTAATACAGTCATAGAATTCTACAAAGACATAAATACTTACCTGAAAAGTTCCTTTAGGTGGACTTTTTAAATGGGTACTCCTAAGGAAATGTGCTCAAGCAAAGGATATTAACCAGCATATTACAATCTCTTGAATCACTTGTCAAACTTTTGTGCAATCTTGCATATTTTTCTCCAGGCTGCTTTATGTCAAAGACAATGATATTGAATGTGACTATGCTCTGCCTGTAAAACACTGGAAGACCACCATCTACATTACTAATTAGAAACCCATTTATCTATTACCACATAATTAATAAAAGGCCAGCATGGATTTCCTAGGCTTTTTTCACTGCACATTTGGGCTTAACGTTCTCCCTAGACAATGTAAAAGAATGACTGACCTCCAAAGAAAATGCAGAAATCTTAAGACTTAAGCGCTTGTGTTCTCTCTTTCTT
>WAAB01017238.1:0-53296 GCA_013389865.1 Piaya cayana | reverse complement strand
TTACCAATGTATTTCACAGTTGCTCTAGGGTGAAATATTAATGTATTTAGTATAATAAAATATATATTTAAGATGTTCTGGATCTAACATATATTCATTTTATTCAGAGCTACAGAACTAAATTACATTAATTCTTCTACATTTCTTTCTCAACTAACATAAAACCCCAAAACTGGTGAACTGGAGGATTCTGAGAGAAAAACATGAATTCTCTAGACACATAAGTCATCCAGGCAATTTAGTGTTTTAAATGACTCTGAATAAGAGGGAAATAAACTCTCTCTCTCTCTTCCCTTTTTATTGTATTTCACTCTCATGTAAAAGCAAACAAACAAAACCCCCAAAGATTAAACAAGATCTAAGATAAGTTGAAGGTTTAAAATCATCATTTTGGAAGAAAAGTCAAGCAGAGAAATAGCCGGAACTCAGAAGTAAGTTTATAAGAAAGGTACTTTTATTAAAAAATGATGTGAAAACAAGTTAAATGAAGCTTAATCCTACATATCTACAGTAAAATAAACCTCATTATGTAGTGGTTGCTAAAGATTTAATACAGTCATAGAATTCTACAAAGACATAAATACATACCTGAGAAGTTCCTTTAGGTGGGTTTTTTAAATGGGTACTCCTAAGGAAATGTGCTCAAGCAAAGGATATTAACCAGCATATTACAATCTCTTGAATCACTTGTCAAACTTTTGTGCAATCTTGCATATTTTTCTCCGGGCTGCTTTATGTCAAAGACAATGATATTGAATGTGACTATGCTCTGCCTGTAAAACACTGGAAGACCACCATCTACATTACAAATTAGAAACCCATTTATCTATTACCACATAATTAATAAAAGGCCAGCATGGATTTCCTAGGCTTTTTTCATTGAGCATTTGGGCTTAACGTTCTCTCTAGACAATGTAAAAGAATGACTGACCTCCAAAGAAAATGCAGAAATCTTAAGACTTAAGTGCTTGTGTTCTCTCTTTCTTGATACTTGAAGAATGCCTGGCTGGAAACCATCTCTCTGTTACAAAGCAGATCCTGGGCACTGTAAAGGAAAAAAAAATCACCACCTTCAGTACTATTATATAATCACAGGGATTACTATTAATTAACACAGTTGAAATCACTAAGCTTCACACCAGTTCAGGTGCTGTAAATCTGCTGTTGCCAGGGCCTCCTGTCCCAAGTGCTGCTGCTGGAGAAGGGTTTGCTTTCCACCTGGACCTCCAACTTACACTTGTGCTGGAAGCACACCCCAACAATTATAGAACCGACGTGCTGGGTTGATAGTCATATACGAAGATGTTACTTCTTCTGGATTAGGACTGGGACACTTGCCAGTGCAGTCAGGATGACAAAGTTTATGCGAGATTCAGAAAAACAGAAAATATACAATGTAGCCTGGTTCTCCCCTGTTATGACTATATGTCCTGAGACAAAGGATACTGTTATCTTCCCAATAAATTAACGCTGAGACTCATTCTTTACTTGTGAATGGTCCTGCAAAGATTATCTCCGTGAAGTAATAGCAGATGATTAACACCAAGCATACATGACCTAGTGAATCAGTTTTGCTTTATGTATAGAAACAAGAGCACTTCTTTTAAAATGGATCCATCTTTCAAACACACAGTACTGAAATAGCATAAGAAAATTAGGAACCTGACTAAATAGATGAGAACATTGGGAGAACCAGCAAGGTTTCAAAAAGTAAGGCATTCCTTCTCTTATTCACTTACAGAATGATTATTTGGCCATCAGCTCTACTGTTGGAGATGGTGCTTTAAAAAGGGTGACTGAAACACACAGAAGAACAGGATGATGCAGAACGTCCAGTTGTGTTGCTATCGCTCCCTGATTCGTTTCCCTTTGCAACTGAGAATATGAAACAGTTGCTGCCATTAACTAAAAGCTCTCTTGTCATTTAGTAGTGAAAGGTGGTTGGTATGGCAGATGGCAAAAAGGTTCACAGAAGGAAAGGTCTTTCAAGCACTGAGGCAAGGTAGAGTTACACAGCTTGCTCCTGTGTGCTCCTATCGTGTCTGTTCTGCAGTGTTTCCCCTCTCTGTGACAGAGAAGGAATCTGCGGCCCTCAGTTTGTTTTAGGTTACCTGTAGATGGTACATGTGTGAGGCATCTTGAGAGTGACATCAGCTTGTATAGAATGATTCATAGATGCTTTGCATTGCCCAGAAATGCTTTAATCATTATTATGACTGATAGAAATCACTAGGGAAAACAAGAAACCACACACTACTTGTATCAATTTATACACCTCATAGCCACTTCCATCTTTATTTTGAAATGTTGACTATGTACCTGCATGGTAGGTGGAACAAGTGCTAACGACTGAACAGCAGACTGTCCCGTATCCTTCATTAGTGAATAATTTGTTTAATTTGCTGCTCAGTAAACCTGCCAAAAGCAAGCTTCCTTTCTCTACTGAACTCTTTATGCTAGACTGCACACTGAATAATGTCTACGAATCAATCTGAGATTTGGAACAACCCGTTCTAGTTTCTGTCTCTTTGAACTTTTGATTTTCCTGGACATAAAAGCAAACTCAAGTTCGATCTCCCTCGCTTATAGGCTCAGATATTCAAGCATTTGACATGTAAAAATAAGAATATATGTTTCTATATGTGTTTGCAGGTGCAGATTTGTACATACTGAGCAGAAAACATTTTTTCACTGAGGTCAAGCTTTGCACAGGACAAGAATGACTTGCGCAAAGGCACCTTTCCCGTCGTGTGCTCCCTCTGTTCTGAGAGCTGCTCTGTCCTGTGCCAGCAGCCTGTGTTGCAAGGTACCAACAAGGCAATCTGTGAGCAGATGACTCATCCACGCTCAGTAGTATCAGTGGCAGGTTGGGCAGAGCAGCATAGGTAGCAGTAGGTGATTCCATTCTCCTGGAGGTTTTTGAAGGCACAGGAAATGTACTGAAAGGGTAAACAGAGTAAACACTGTACTGCAACAGTAAGATGACCATGAGGAATAGCAATCTGGCATGGATCTCATTTACACTGAATTAAGGATTAAAATATTTACCCTGTATCTCCACTCTCAATCATCTACAAAATTAATTTCTTCATTTGGAAATAAACAGAGCTAGTAACAAAAAAGACCTCAAATCCTTGAAATACATTTTTTTTCCATGAAGGGCACTTGTTTATACACTGTCTTCCTTCAACCAATTTAGTAATCACATCCACATCATAAAAGCTTATTTCTTCTTATCTAGTATGAAGATGCTGAGGGAAAAAAAAAGGGGGGGGGGAAAGGAAACCACATATCTCAATCAGGGGCAGAACAGTTAGCTCATATCAGAGTAACTGTAAATACCAGAGACTTAACTGCAGTCTTTCAGCCTTTGTGCCAAATTCATCATATTTTAACTTGCTAGTTGCCACAGAAACTTTAGTCAGAATATCTATTTTCATTTCAAAATTCCTCGGTTTCAAGTAAAAAACAAACACATTTCTCAAGAAGTTTTCAGCTGTTACAAATTTCATTTAATTTTCAGCAATAGTATTCCCAAAAGAATCAGAAAGATCATGTTTCATCACAGTGCTAATGACATCCAACAAGGTGATAAAATTAGCAGCTGGAAAGTGTAATCTTGTCATCATGCTTGTCAATTTGCCATTCATTTCTTCCAAGCTGTTGTCCAGTTCATGCCACTCACTTAACAAATTTCCAAACTGATTGTTTGTTTAAACACTCAAAGCATATGTTGCCGACAAGCCTCTTATAAGATAAATGTTCTCATTATTCTCACAAGAGCTTTGTCTCCCAGGAAACTTCTCTTCCTGTCTTCATGACCACTTTTGCTTTATAAGGCTTGATCAGATCACTTACAAAATTGTGATTTCCAAATCATTTTCTTGGTTATGTTTATTCTCAAACTGGTTTGATAACAACAGTTCCATTAAAATTTGCTCTTGAAAATTCCAAATCCACAAAAAGAAAACATTAACTGAAAGTTCAAGATTAATAAAATCTAAAAAAACCTATCCAAAGCCTATTTCATCTCATGAAACCATCTAGCTCTGTGACTGACAGTAAAGTCCCTTCTACTGCTTCTACCATGCAAAGGCTGCGTTTAGTAGTTTAGAGGGCAACCTGGAATATTTTGAATGGCTTTGAGATTTTTTTGTCTGACTCTTCTCTGCAAATTCCTCACAAAGACTATTATCATGCCATTTACATGCTGGGAAATCCCAGGCTGAAATTATATGACTCATTCAGACATTTGCCCAATTTACCTACCTTGCTATCAGAGATCCACGTTGCCACACAAGAATTGCTAGGCTAGACTCAGAGTTGAGATAATAATAGACAGCTAGGGGAGTCAGAGAGTTTGCAGGCTGAAGAACAGGTATGCTTTCCTCTAGATTCTTCAAAACACATATTAGACTAAGCTGGATTTGCTCTAAATTCTCACTGATTCACTGCACTCGAACTGTCGTTCAAGTCCCAAGTTATAACTTGCATTCCTTTATTTACAGAATTAGAATCATAGAATGACCAGGTTGGAAGAGACCCACCAGATCATCGAGTCCAACCATTCCTATCAAACACTAAACCCTGCCCTCGGTGCCTCGCCCACCTGTCCATTAATTTCATTAATTCGTTCATTAATTTCAGCAGTAGGATTGCAGCAGAGCAAAGCCCAGTGCTCAACACCAGTATGAAAAGCTAGCTGAGGGACTAAAAGGGGAGTAGCTGTGTGGCCTGAATCCCATGCTAATTTACTTTGTTACTCCTGTAAGTTATTCTTTTCAGCAGAGCATGCAGCATCGAGAGGAGTGCACTATGTTCCTTACAACAGCGATACTAAACATGGACAACCAGATATGTCGCTGCTGCACCTTGCTTCAGTTTTGGCAGGGATTCAACAAAACTCTCCTGTTTGAGGACAAGAGTCACGCTCTATATTTTTATTTTGAAGGCAAATACTGAATTATTTATCTGTCCAAATCATCCCTTTAGCTTGCCTTATCTTAGGTGAAAAGCATAAACAAAGCACAGTGAACTCCTACAACATTTAAATTCGTGTAGTATTTATGTTCTGTTTTCTTTCCTTGAGTTCTCCACAAAGCACTAACTTTTCAATCTCAATAAGCTGTGAAGTTGGCTGCCATAGATGCGCATATATCTAACGCAAAATTTTTTAGACTCTGCACTTCTGTAGGTACTTTATCTGTAAGACCAGCACAGATGTCCCAGAACCTGATCCAAAAAGTAAATATATTGATCTCCCCAAATTTCCAGGGGAAAACCCCAAATGTTCCATTTCTCTGACTCACATCCTGGTCTGCTCTTAGTGAATGAGACAGAGACTGTTTGTCTTTTGACACAACAGGAGTCTAATTTGGACCAGGATGCTGTTGAACAAAAGGCAGTTGAAAATTACATGATTAACAGAAAACGTGGTTTTGTCTAATTCACAACAATGAGAAGGGAAGGGAAATAAAGGAAATAAGAGATGGTTGGTGGAGGAGATGCTTATTAAAAGAAGCTGCTAAAATAAACCTTTTAAAAGAAGACAAATTGCATCTGTGCAGTTAGGCTGGGGGATGCTGATTGGAAAAGGCATTATTTCATTTTTAAAAGTTTGCTCTTCTCACACACTTTGTGAATGAAATTGGAATAATCTTGCTAATATTTTGCAAGGCTTATTTTTCCCTTCATTCGAAAAGGAAAAAGACATTTTTCCAAGAGGAGATATAAGGTAAGCAACAGAACATAGGTCTCAACACTGAATTAAGTGATCCGATGTAACTAGAAAAAGAGAAAAAAAACCCTTTAAAATTTGTTTACATATTGAATACTAAAAGAAGCTTAGTTGCAAAAGTGGTTAGTAGTGGTGTTTCTATGCTACATGTGGTTTTAATGTTCTGCAAAGTGATGCGCACAAAAGCCTCAAACACATCAGAGAGATCAAACATATTTGAAAAACAGGGTAAAGTTTTAAACTGGTAGATATTAAATCAGGACCAGATAAAAGAACATGACACCTAGAAGTTTCTGGTTTCCTGATTTCCCTTCTCTGTTTTTCTGCCTTTCCGCCCACTTTTTTTTCCAGTAGGTCATATAAGCCTTTGATTTTTCATAGATGCAGTACTATTGTCTGTGAATAAATTAATGCAAATAAATGATTACAGGTATCAAGAAAAGTACTGAGCTATATTAGCTTATGATGAGTACATAGAGGTCACATTGTTGGTGTATTCATAGAGCACCAAAGCCTCTCAGGAATTTGGACTCACAATTGCTCAGAGCCAGCACTCTGGCTGTGTGCAACCAGCCCACCTATGTGGATTATCTGATGCCACCAACCGCAGCAACAGGGCAAGGGACTCAATGACAGAGGATATTTGGTACTTCAAATCACATTTCTAGATTCTCTTGCTTTTGTACTGTCATCTTCTCTCTCTTAAACACAGAACCCCAGTGTTGAATTTCATCTAGTCATACTGCTGATTACATACACGGTTCTCCTCGTTTCGCGCAAATACTTTCTTTTCTTGAAAATTAAATATACTTACTTAGAAGCTGGTAATGCATATTTACTTTACACATCACAATTGTATGAAAACAATTAATTTGCTTTCATCTCACTCTATGTTCCTCTGTATTACCACGAGGAACAACAATAAACCCAACTGTTTTGTTTACAGTGTAGCTAAATGGCATAGGTGCGACATCAATCATTGCCTTTATAAGATGGAATAAGGTCACAGAAAAAGCTGGAGCAGCCTGAATGTATTTTCCTTTAGAGCTGACTACTTTAACGCACTTATTGAAAGAGGGGACGGTAATGATCCAGCCAGTACTTATCAGGACAAAATTAGTAATGATATACAATCCCTGTGGTTTACAAGTAAGGAGCTCCAATTCTAACAAAAGTCCTAGTAATGCCCTGGTTTAAAGTCCGAGTGAAATCTGCGTATGTAACCCTTCAAAACGGCTTAGTATTAAAAATAAAAAAAATCCCAAACCCTGAACCAGAACCAACTTTGACTGTTTAGCGCTCATATATTCATGTTTAGGTATTCAAGCCCTTTGTGCAGATCGTAAGGGCTGATCATGAGGAAATTCATTGAGAAGGGTCGAAAACCACCAGTAAATTGGAAATTGTAGTGTTTCTCGCGCCCCCCCCAGCCCCCCCTCCCAAAGTTTTAATGATGCAGAAGCTGCATAATAATCTCCTCGTGAACCATAAACATAATAAAAGCTGGGGCCATTTCTAACATAATCTCTATCAGCAAGATGCCAGCGCTTTTCCAGATTTCCTAACGGGTCCCTGCTAATTCCATGCCAAAACTAGCAGTGGATTTCTTCCTTTTAATCTCCCCTAATGCCTTATTCGATTATTGTCACTGCTCTCCGGCCGCGCACCGTCCCTCCAGACCCCAATTCCCCCCCGGCACAGTCGGATGAGGCTGAGCGGAGCCAAAGGACACGCACGGCCACGGCCCTCCCCGGGCAGAGGGACCAGAGGGGACGGGAGGATGAGCCCCGGCACCGGCTCCCGCTGCAGCTGACGGCTCGGAGGGCACCCCGGGCATGGCTCTGCTCCTCGCCTGCCTCTGCCTGGCGGCCAGGTGAGCCCACAGCCCCGGGAGCGGCCGGGGAACCTCGCCGGGGAGGGCAGAGCGGGACACGGGCGGCGGGGACGGGACCAGAGCAGAGGGGAGCGGGGAGGATGGAGAAGGGACGGAGTCCCACGGCAGAAAAGAGCTGGGAGGATGGAGAACGGAGTCCGACGGGAGAACGGAGCAAAGAGGGTGGAGAATGGAGTGAGTCCGACGGGAGGACGGAGCAGGAAAGGTAGAGAGGAGAGTGAGTCTCATGAGAGGGATGAGCTGAGAGGATGGAAAATAAAGTGAGTCCGACGGGGGGGATGAGTAGGGAGGATGGAGACCAACGGGAGGACAGAGCAGGGAAGATGGAGAATGGAGTGAGTCCCATGGGAAGGAAGAGCAGGGAGGATAAAGAGTCCAATGGGAGGACAGAGCAAGGAGGATGGAGAATGGAGTGAGTCTGACAGGAGGATGAGCAGGGAGGATGGAGAGGAGAGTGAGTCTCATGGAGGGTTGAGCTGGGAGGATGGAGAATGGAGTGATTCCGACGGAAGGGATGACTAGGGAGGTTGGAAAGGAGAGTGAGTCAGACAGGAGGATGGAGCAGGGAGGATGAAGAGTCCAACGGGAGGACGTAGCAGGGAGGATGGAGAGGAAAGTGAGTCGCATGGGAGGGATGAGCTGGGAGGATGGAAAATAGAGTGAGTCTGATGGGAGGATGGTGAATGGAGTGAGTCCGATGGGAGGGATGAGTAGGGAGGATGGAGAAAGGAGTGAGTCTGACAGGAGGATGGAGCAGGAAGGATAGAGAGGAAAGCAAGTCTAATAGGAGGAATGAGCAGGGACGATGAAGGGTGCAGTGGTATGACTGAGCTGGGAGGATGGAGAGGAGAGCCAGTCCAACAGGAGGGATGAGTAGGGAGGATGGAGGGTGAGTTTGGCAGGGGCTGAAGTGAGGAGACAGACAGGAGAGTTGAACAGGAGGGCTGAGTAGGGGGATTGGAGAGGAGAGTTGGACAAGGGGCCAGATGAAGAGGCTGACGGTGGGACTCGCATCTCCTCGCAGCATAGAGAAGGTGGTGGGAGCTCAGGATGATGCAGGGGACCTCTACTCGGAAAACGTGACTCGGATCCTTGACAAGCTGTTGGACGGCTACGACAACAGGCTCCGACCAGGATTCGGAGGTAGAGAGGAGACCCCATCCCTTCGGGGTGGCTGGTGGGCATGGGGAGCCCAGTCCTGGGCTGGCAGGAGGGGCGGTGGGAGCCAAGGTCCCAGGGATGCTGCTCCTCGCCCAGCTCCTCTCCGTGTCCCACAGGTGCCGTAACCGAAGTCAAAACAGACATCTACGTGACCAGCTTTGGGCCAGTGTCCGACGTGGAGATGGTAAGGGCCCTGCTCACTGCCCTGCTCTCCTTTCCTGGGATTCATTACGGTGGCATCTGAGTTGACCGTCATTAAAGCAGATTACGAGCCTTAATCCTCTTGACAATCTCTGGGGCCCGGCAGAGCGGGTGTGCGGAGCCGCATACGGCTATTTCCCCGGCCTGAGGCTGAGCATAGAGGGCATCGCCAGCCTCACCCGAGAGGTTAAAGATGTCTCTTTAACCTCGTTGAGAAGATTGGGAGCATCTGTGGCCCAATGCATAGGTTTGCAGGAGGGTCGCAGAGTAGGCGACAACCTGCTGAGCCCCTGCGGGGAAGGTGCTGTTTGGGGGTCAGCTGCCCCTTGCCTTGCTGGGTGCCTCCCAGTCCCAGCAGCTGCAGACCTGGGTGCGCTGTCGATCGCAGCAGCAGCCCCAGGAAGGTGTTAAGCCTTTGCCATGAGGATGGCATTGCTGTTCTCATTCTGGAATTGACTTTGATCACTGTTTTTGCCCTTGTACGCTTCCTCCAATGCCTGTTCACCTGAGCCTTCAGTGGAGTGCGCAGGCAAACAGCTGTGAGCCCCAAGATGCAACCGAAAGCTTTTCCACCTCTCATCATCAGTCATCCTAAGAGGAGGCATCACTTTGCCTTCTTGCACATTTGCCTCCAGCCAAGGTTTAGCTCCGTTTCATAAGCAACTTATGTAGAGAACTCCTTTCTGAAGGCTTGTGAGAATATTACTAAGAATCCTAGAGAAAAATAACTTAGATTAACATTAACTTGACACCATAATCCCACTGTGATGTGACTCACTCGCATCAGCCCTTTCTTTGTGAATAACCAAGCTGCAGTAGAGGTACTGAGCATGTCTTTTTGTTCCTGGCACATTAATTTTTTGCACTTTTAATTAGTTATTTGTATTTTCTTAGACCTCAGTCACTTTGAATTAAATTATTATCTCCGAGGGGACAATGAGAGGGTTTTTTTAACTTACTCATATCAAAGTATCTGTTCACTGATTAATTTGTAGCTATTCCTTGAACAATAAGAAAATAGGGTATTTTTTCACAGACTACTTTTTTTAGTAACTACTTAATGATAATAGGATTAGGTGTTTAAGCAGTAAATGAAATGCTATTGACATGTGTGTTAGGTTCTTTAAGGGAGGTACTGTATACACAGCAACTTGGGACTGCTGGCCCCTACGCATAAGTCAACTTCCTATTTATTTTCCATAGGAATACACAATGGATGTCTTCTTTCGGCAGACATGGACTGACGAGAGGTTGAAGTTTAGTGGGCCAACTGAAATTTTGAGATTGAACAATTTAATGGTCAGTAAAATCTGGACACCAGACACCTTTTTTAGAAATGGGAAAAAATCAATTGCTCATAATATGACAACTCCTAACAAACTTTTCAGAATTATGCAAAATGGAACTATTCTTTACACAATGAGGTGAGAGCCTATGCTTTTGCTTTTCATCGACCTTTATTTTTGATTCTCTCAAGCCAAGTTCCTGCATACCATTTTTTTAAAATTGTCATTTACTGTAATGTATTCTAGACTAACCATTAATGCAGATTGTCCTATGCGGTTGGTGAACTTCCCTATGGATGGACATGCGTGCCCATTGAAGTTTGGGAGCTGTAAGTTTTTCCTGTACCTTTCTGTTTTTTTATACTAATGCATTTGGTCTACTTGTATGTGAGAAGATTAGAAGTGAGATTCGAAGACAATAATACTTAATGACGTAGCTGAAATTTGTTATTATTTTTTTTATATTGGAATCTTTATCCTCTGAGACTCAGACCATTCAGAAGCATATGGATTTATTCACTGGTGACTGTTGAAGCATATTTTATTGTTTGTTCTTACACATCAGGTAGACAAAAGAGTCCTTCAGCAAGTCATAAAGGCTGTGGTACATTTGCTATATTCTAGTTTTGCAAATTATCCCACAGTAGTTCTGTGGTAATCAATGCGTTTGCTTTATAACCAATTAAGAAACAAAAGCTAGCGCCTGTCAGGTCCCACCTCAACCAGTCTCTTAATTTTTTTTTGCCTTTTATCATTGATAAGATTAGGAACTTTCTGGAGCAGAATACATGTTTCTATAGGTATTTGAGCCACAGAAGGGATTGTGATACTTATTTTTTCAATTGCTTATACATGACATAATTAATAATAGTATTTTTTCCCTCTGTAACTCAGATGCTTATCCAAAAAGTGAGATAATTTACACGTGGAAAAAAGGACCCTTGCATTCAGTAGAAGTACCACAGGAGTCTTCCAGTCTCCTCCAGTATGACCTCATAGGACAAACTGTATCTAGTGAAACAATTAAATCTAACACAGGTAAGACGTAGCCACGTGGGAACTATTGACATTATAAAACACATCTTGAAAATAAATTACAGGGGTTTTCTCATATAGAGCAGAATTAGTTTAAGTGTCTTTGCCATTTTAAAAACTAAAATAATTGGAAAGAATCTAACCGTTGCCTCTTAGAAGAAGGCTTTTCAAAACAATCTTTTTAAGCATACTATTTTTCATACGGTTAAGAATTCCCTGTCTCTCCACCCCAATCTAAAAAAATACACAAAAATGAATATTATTCTCCTGTTTCCACAGGGTCATTGTACCTTTGTTAATCATCTTATTTTTATTATGCACTATGAAGCCTGTAAGTGCTTTCCTCGGAACACTGTATGTTGGCTTTAAGCCAGTATTTACTCATATGTTGCCAAAATAATGCTTACAGACTTGTCTCTTAACAGGTGAATATGTAATCATGACAGTTTATTTCCACTTGCAAAGGAAGATGGGCTACTTCATGATACAGATATATACTCCATGCATTATGACAGTCATTCTTTCTCAGGTGTCTTTCTGGATTAACAAGGAGTCTGTTCCAGCCAGAACAGTTTTTGGTATGCTGCATTAAGGTCTTTGAACAGCTCAGCATCACATATCCCATTCATTCATTACTTTCATTACTTGTTTGTTTTAGGTGAATATTCGCTTCAGCTGCTCTATTTCCATCTTCAAAGGAAAATAGGCTACTATCTCATTCAGACATACATTCCATGCATCATGACTGTTGTCCTGTCTCAAGTTGTGTTTTGGATCAACAAAGAATCTGTTCCAGCAAGAACCGTAGCTGGTATTTTTGTTTTGTTCTTACATCATTCACTTCATTCACTGTATTGCATCTGTTGTATCAAATAGCTACTGTAATCCACTGGGGATTGGAAAAGACAGTGAATAGGTTTCAGTGAACAAAAGTAAATACTAAGATTAAATTAAATAATAGTTGATCTGCTCACTAAGGTCAATGTGCTTTACTCAGAACGCTTAGTTAGCCAGAATTGTTTGTGATGTTTTTCTTCCCCTCAATATTTTTTCATATGCAGGAAGGGACAATTTCAGGGTAAATGTCAACCTCTCCATTTTTTAAAGAGGAACTTTTCTATTGATTTATTCTCTTGTGAAATCAATCTGAGTTAAAGCTTTAAAAAAAACCCCAAACCCACAGGGGATGGAATTCATCTCATCTGACAAAAGGTACCTCATCTAGCACTCGTTGTCCTCCCCCTGTCTGCAAAGGTATCTAAACAACTAGCAAGGACTTTAGATTGATAAAGTTAGGTGAGAAGAATCTTGTCCCTAGCACAAGTTGGAGTTGTAATATGAAAGGTCTGTCCTTATTGCACGGCAGGCCCCTTTTTTTGTAATTAATGCTCCCAAACCTGTGAGTTTTGTCTCCTTAATTTGTAATGTATACTCTGCTAATAAATTCAACAGGCACCCCCACCTGAATATTGATAGGGTCTGAAATGGCAGTTATTGTTAAGGGATAAACTTTCACTGACTGAATTGATGTTTCTAGAAGGCAAATAATAAAAATACTAAGCAAAAAAAAAAATTTGAAAAAACTTTGTGAATCCACTGCCCAAACATACACGTTTTGCCTAGTATTTCTATATAAAGAATTCCCTTTGTGAGACATGTCTTCAGTTACAAAGAGGCAGTTATGTGTTCCCCAAGCATAAATCATGCAAGTCTCATAATTAAAAATCAGTCTATAATTGTAGTTAGCAAGATATGGAATTAGTATAATGTGATTTTGGTCAAGGGGCATTTCGTAACAGTATAGAATGATATTCATAAAAGCATTCCTAACTTTTAGGAATGCTAGGTGAACACAACTTTCTTAGGTGCCTCTGAAGGAAGATCAACACTTTCGTTCTTGTAAAACCCTCTTTGGGAACTGGGATGCAGTTTGGCATCATTAAGCACTTTCAAGTATTATTTTCTTGCAACTGGGATTTCTTTAAGTTTTAAAAAATACTAAAATATCAAGCACTAGACTTTCAAGAAAGTTTATTGCATCTGAAGCATAATATATGTAGAATGTCTATACACAGATGCTCCAAAACTCTGGAATAACAGCTCTTAGATGTCATACTGACAAGTAAACATAAAATTAGGAAAAGAAAATATTTTACAAAAAAAAGTAAAATAGACATCTTTCTCAGTATTGCAGAAAACTAGTTGTGTTAGCATTTCAAAAGAATATTTCAGTCCTTATTCCATTCTTATTTCTCCCAGGCACAGTCTGAATGTATATTCCCCAGTAATTCAAAATCCCATGGATTCTGAATACCTTCATGTAGGGAAGAGAGGGCAAATTCTTATGACAAAAAAAAGACTTTCAGATCCCAGTAAAACCAAAAAGGTTTAAAATGGAGAAATAAGTCTTGTTTCTGCATCATATTGCAAATACTTGAATTACAAATTTTCAGTTTTACTTCTAAGTTCCCAAACTGTAAGTCTGAGATAAGAGAAGTTAATAGTAGAAAAATCAAAATGGTGTGCCCAACCAATTTCTCTGAACAAATTCATTTAACAGCTCTGTTTACCTCCAAAATGGATGCCAGTTATCCTTTGCGGGTAATATTGCCATAAATACTCTGACCATTGTGCAAAGATAAATCAATGGTCACAAGCACCTGCTCTTTACTGGTCTGCAGGTGAAAGATAGGAGACAAATACTTGAAGAGGCACTCACGTTCTTTATAATTGTGTCATTGGAAAGAACATCAGACTTCTAGTACAAAATTCCTTATTTTATGTGGAGCTATATACATATATATGTATGTATGTGTGAGGTTTTATGAAATGCTAGGTAATTTATAACTTACATAAAACTTTACGTAATTTGGAAATTACCTAAAATAAATAACATGGTTACCGGAGGCCTAATTTTAAATATGCTCCGAATCGATATAGTGATGGCTATTATTTCACATTTTGATAAGCTTTTATCTAATTTTTTTTATTCCTAGCAAAAAAATCCATCTGCTGTTTTGCAGAATTATAGTAGTCAGCTTCTACTTTCCTAGCAGGCCATCCTGGGAATTTTAAATATCTAGTCATTAAATTTTATTTATAATAAAGTCTCAGAGAGGGAAAGGTGTTTGGGTCTTTTTGTTGTTTCATTTTTCATAAAAAAAGAGAACATGTTTCAGTATTTGCATTATGCAACAGAATCTTCAAAACCTTCTAAGAAGTGTTCAGAGTGGAAAGGCAAGGGTAAACAATCATCAGTTACAGAGTTTACTAACTGTAATTTGGCAATCAATTTGATAAAGTAGTTTTCCACAGAGCAGGGCATTTCATCAATATTCACTCCACATTGAGAGAAGTCTTATCTATATCTGTAATAGAATAGGAGTCCTATTCCTAAGTTTAAATTCTTGCTGCAGTAAGTTTTTATTCAGACACAGAATATATTATTTTTATTACTAACTAGCACATGGACAGATTCTAATCTAATCACACATCATATTGAATAGTTCATTGTGGACCTTTGAAATTGAAATATATCTCAGCATACTTGTATTCATATTATAAAACAAGTCTGTCAGATTTGGGAGAACTAGAGATCCTACATATTTTTATCCCATCTCCTATATTCATTTCATTAAAACACGTTAAGTAATGACATTGAGATATAGTTAACCACGGGCAGCTGGCGAGCTACATCATGTGAGAGAGTTGCAAAAAACCTCTGAAAAAAATCAAGTCACCCTGTCTTGGTGCTGCAGTATGCAATGACACTGCATCCTTTCCACTGAGCATCATTCACAGCGTTTTGATTCATCATCACAACATGACATTATATCATCATTTACTTTCCCACCTACCCTTTTCCATCTGCAAAAAAAGAGCAGAAGAGGGTATTTTCCACCTTACTGTCTTTAAATATGTGTATTTTTCACATTATAGCAGGCATATTTATAAGTAAACATGAATCACTGAGGCTTATATATTAATGAATGAGTTTGCTCTTGCACTTTTTGCTTGTATCAGGCAGCAGTGAGAAGTGCATTTCCTACATTATTAATGCTGTACATTCCAAATCAGAAAGAATAGAGCCATGAGTTTGTGTGAAGAATGTTTTGAGGCTCATGAATTATGTGACTAGATGTGTTATGTGTAGATAGATAAACAGCTTTAGAGAAGTAGCTTTTCTGTCCCTCCATATTTGTAACTATGGTTGCTTTCAAATCAAGGTACCATTCAGGAATCTTAAAGAATGCATGCAGTGTTTAAGGACAACTGCACAGAGGACTGAACTCTTATTGCTAGAAATGTTTGGATCATAGCCTACCGCTGATATTTACGCAGAACTCAATTGATTCAGTGAATGTTCTGTAAGCCATGATCTGTCTTGTGCAACAACAGAAGAAAGAGAGGATCACTGCTGGGAAATGATAGTATGTTAACCTAGATTTCTATCAAACATTCCACTTACTAACCCCTAAAGTAAAGTTTCTTTCATAGTTTGAGCCCAAATTGTGATACACCCATGTTTACCACAATTACAAGAAGATGCACCATGAGGATTATCTTAACTTTCAGTCTGCTCAGTGTATTAAGGAAATTTGTTCAGAGCTTTTAGGTGCTGAAGCCAATATACATGAATTACTTAAGAATGCAAAATACTCAACAGTCTTGTTAGATAGCAGGTACGTAGGACGACAGCTAAAACCAAAGAGGAGTTAGGGTATTTTTAATATATATGAAGAGTAGCAGTGTTGAAGCAAAATTCTAATGCCCCCATTTTCTTTCTCTTATATTCAAGGAATCACTACAGTTCTAACAATGACCACTTTAAGCATCAGCGCACGCCATTCTTTGCCCAAGGTGTCCTATGCTACCGCCATGGATTGGTTCATAGCTGTGTGCTTTGCCTTTGTCTTCTCTGCACTTATTGAGTTTGCAGCTGTCAACTACTTTACCAATCTTCAGACTCAGAGAGCAATGAGGAAGGCAGCCAGGGCAGCAGCACTGGCAGCAGCGCTATCAGCAGCAACTGTACCGGCAGAGGACGAGATTGTCTCGGTAATTGCTTGCTTTTCTGATAATAAGCGTCATATAGGAAGAGGCAGTTGAAGTAGCGAATGCAAAACAATATTAAAGTGGATTTAACCTGAAACAGATTATGTAACCAGATCATATCTATTTATCACACACAATTCTCATTTTGGAATATGAAAGACTTAATTTATTCATGCTGTTTATTTAAATTTGAGATACAATTTACTAGAGAGATGTTTATCTGGTAAGATATTTAAGGAAAGCCATTAGACTGTTAGCCATAATACTCCTACCGAGCAATGCTGTAGGCAGTGTGGTCAGGCAGCTGTGGTTCTCTCAGTAAGTCTGCAGAATTTGTAGAATTCTGCACAATGGAATGAGCATGTGCATTGGCCAGATGATTATGGCATCACTGTAGTATGCTGGTACATACCATAAGTGGGTCAACTGGAAGAAGAGGAATTAGCCTTTACATAAACTTGGCATCTGTTACTTTCATAAAAATCTTTATTGGTGGAAGCTAGGGGAATGAATGTAAATGAATGTAAAGGTTAATGATAGATTTTACTGTATGCAGACAGGAACGCTCTCTAGTATCAAAAAAGTTATGTCAGAATAGCTTGTAAAAATTATTCCTTACATCTTGGGCTGAGCCATGAGTGCTGTCTCACAACATACCTTAATATACTTATCACTATAGTCCTCTTGTTTCCAAAATCCATTTTGCTAAGACCATGTTTCCCATTGTGAGTGAAATAACAGAATTTGAATGACCTGCAAAACCTCTGAAGCTATAGTTGAATAAGGAAGTCAATCTGAGAGTCACTAAATATCAGGGCAACACCTTACCCACCAGATAGTAATTTTTCCACATTTCTTTCTTATTGTAGATTTAGAGCTATTTCTGAGGTTCCGATGTCCCTTTTTTGCCCCATGCCTCTCAAATCATTCCATTTGTTTGCCTCTAAATTCCCTCATAACTTTTCCTTCCAGATTTGTCTTTATTTTGGTTGCTGCTTTTCTATTTGCCTTGTCTCCCTATTTATTCCTGCTCCTTTTTTAAAATATTGTTTCCTAGCTCACTAGGAAAAAAAAAACTATTAGAATCCATGACTTATATGTTAAAATGTTTACTAATTATCTATTAGTATAATTAAAGTCTTTCCCTTCTCTCTCACCTCAGGCTTTGGTACCTTGTCTTTTCTAATCTGTGATTTTTTTTTATATCGCTTTCTTTTTTAGATAGGATAGTTAAAAGTTTTAATCCACTTGTTGTGCTATTTTTATTTAAGATTTTTAGGTGCATGGAATCTGTCAGAATTTTAGCTATGTGAAAGGACACATAGGGTGGAGACTAGTGAAGAGCAAGTAAAAAATCCTTACCATCTTCTGCATTTATAGAAGTCATTCTATATATAGAAGGTGGCAATGCTTACGTTGGGAACATCTCTGAAGTTTGTGAACATTTACTTAATCTGGGGGAGTTCATTTGTGGAAATTAAAGTCAGCAAGTGAGATATTCTTACTTGAAAATGCCTACAACTGCCAATGGAACTCTGCTACCAGTAGCAACATCAAAAGTAACAACATAGACTATATGTTTTTAATATTCCATTATCTTCAGCTGACTGAAGAGTAGCTAAAGAGAGAATCATGGAACTAGTATTTTCTGTATGATGGAAGATCCATTTTCCAGCTTTGTGTAAGAGAAGATCAGGGAAGCAGTTTTAGTATAAATGAAAATTCAAAGGAGTAATAAAACAGCCCGTTAGAAGCTTTTGCTGCTTGAGTGAGGACTTAAACTTGTCAAAATAAACATATTTACAGTATATATTCAGGGTTTTTTTTTAAATTCTGAAATAGCTATGTTTTTTGAAAAAAAAAAAAGATCTTTCAAAAATAGTATCAGAAAGCCTGATTCCTCCTTCAGTCTAGTAATTTTATTTAAAACCTTACTTTATTCAAATGAACAAAACTACTTCTCACAAGTTTTCATATTGTAGCCCCAAAACATGTATGCTCAGAAAGGAAAGATGGCAGAAGACCAGATTCTGCTCCACTGTACTAAGGAAAGCATGAGGAACTGCTCTACTCATTGGACTACAGTGGTTTTAGTAAGAGAGACAACGGTCTGACTGTGTGCTCAGCTAACTGACGACAGCCCAGCAGGGCTGTTTGGTTCCAGGAAAGCGTCTCTATTTACCTCAGTTAACTCAGAGCAGAATTTGGCTTGCTTTCTTTGTCAGCTGCAGGCAATCCGTGTGTGAAAAACAAAACTATGGGTGTTTCACTCCAAAATATGATGGCAACAAGCTGAGCAGTCATCTGGACCCTGACAGAATCCTGGTTTTATTCATATGGTGACCAAGCTTGTTCTAGCATGTCAAACCCAAACATTATATATAATACATAAATATAAAAACATTACGGAGTCTAGCTTTTTAATCCATTTCAAATGTGTTTTCTGTATCAGTCATATTGTTTCATCATTATAGCTTCCTTTATCCAGCAATACCCAATATGGGAAATTGCAAGGGAAGTGAAATTGGTGATTGTCTGTAATGCACCATATGAAGTGAGGCTGTGCTAGATGGCCAGGGAGCACACATCACAGACCAAGACATCCTTTCCATGTGAGAGGCTACATGTAAAAGACAAAATATTGTCACAAGGTGGTAGCTTGATTACCATTATGTACTCAAAGACTTGTTGTTTTAACAGAAAATAGCACAGAGCAGAGAAATACTGCTGGGTGACCTTCCTTCTCCCAACACAGAGCCTTGACCCCATGTTTCGAAATGGCATGGCGTGGGCAGAAGAGGATTCTCATTCTCTTTAAAAACCCTGCCCAACTGCAGAGCAGCCGTATGCCACTTTGGTGTAGAGGATTTAGCTTTTTGTAATTACGTCAGAATATATTGAGTGTGTTTAATGAGTATCCTAGTGTAACTGAAAGGACAGCGCTTTTTTTTGTTGTTTATCAACAGCCTTTTTTGAGATCATCCTAGATACAGCTATACGCATTAAAGACTTGACTGAGAACATGGCACTTTAAACAGAATTAGGGAGACCTTCTTGCTCCTCCACAATTCCAGATTATCAAGTAGACAATTAAAAACAAACAACAACTTCCAATTATATTGACTTTTTGTTTTCCCAATAAGGGAAGTTGATGCTAATTATTTGGTTCTGCCTGAGAGAAATATTTGTCCAATTGACAAAGCCAATGCAGTAAGGAAGGTTTAGAAGTAGCTGAAATCATACACCAAAATAGGAGGATTAAAGATGAGTTGGCTTTAGATTTTTTTTTTTTATTCAGCATTGAAGTCTAAGCCCAGTACCTTCTTTGCAGTGAGAACAAAACAACCTAAGTTACATTACAGAAAAGTCCTCAAACACGCCTAGTGCTGTTTGTACAATTCTGCCTCATTTAGACACTGAAGGAAGTAATTTTTGTGTGTGGCAGAAAATTAGCAAAGTAAATGTAGAGACAGGGGTTGTTCTGGGCTGACACTGATAAGTTTAAGAGCTGAACGTGACTCTGAATATTTAAACCTGTTTAATATAAACACATATTTTGACAGAGGCTCTGTACTAATTATATTTGTGCGATATGCTACATATAAATGGAAGAGAGCCTTACCACACTACATTCACATTGAAAAGACAAAAACCAGGGTTCCTATTTCTGTTCTCCTTAGTGCTTACCTCTTTTATATGAAAGCAATTTCAATACAATGGGTGTGGTATGTTTCTTTGAAGTTATGCGTTCTGCCTCTGTTGTCTCTTCAGATATTCATAGCAATTAAAACATCCTTGAAATAATAAGTTAACAGCCTTTCCCCTAACCACCTTCACCAGACAGTTGGACTTGATTTTGAGAGAGGCAAATTTCAGTCCCTGAGGGTTAAGAAAGAATTGGAATGTGGCTTTTCCATGCTCCAAGTGAGTAATTTAACTTAAGCAGTTTAACCCTTTACCCAGGGTAAAATGCAGAGAAAAAAAATTACCATATTAGTCCTCACAATATTTCTAAGAAATGAAATTCAGAATTCCTAAAGAGATGTCTAAAGCTAGGACTATTAACAACTTCTAAACTATATTCAGCTTTTAATTGTGCAGAACGTTCTTTGTAACTGTAATACACATTCTTTTTAATCAGATTCCACAGTGAGATATGCAAAGAGATATCTAAATTACAGGTTATAATGAGTCTTTGGCATGAGGTGGATATTTAAACTGCACAGGACTTTCAAGATTGAGATACCCTTAGTGCGTGCCCAAAAGGAGGTCTTGATAATCAGGTGAACTTCCCTGCTGCATAGCACTGCATGTGGATTGTTCAGTTGCTAAGCAGAGTTTTTACAGATGACATCGTTGAAAGTAAGGGCTAAATTATGCTGAAATCCCTCTTTGGGAGCTAAGTGACTAGGATGTGATTTTCTGTGTATAATATGAATGGTTGAAATTACTCAAACTGTATCTTCTAGTGAGATAAGTAGGGGAAAAAGAATAATATAATAATTATATAATAATATATTCAATTTAGTATTCTGCTGTGTCCAGACATTGAATGATAATCCTAGGGGTTTTTTGTGTTTCTGAGTTCGTTTTGTGTTTTGTGATGTCAGCAAAGTTAAATATCCTTATTCCAATAAACTGTAATGACAAATAACACATTTTTTTGCTTCAAATTTTAGAATTTGTTCTCACAAGCCTCTTTTTACTGCATTGCTGCAGGGAAGAGGAGACATAAGCTAGTAAAAGAAAGATAAGTAAGGACAGATATTAATTTGTTTAAAGTTAGCCAGTATCTGAGTGCATACATAACATAGTCATGTTACTGATAGGTCATAAACTAAATTGATAGTGAGAATAGGTATTTGCAGTTTGAAGGAACAAAGAATAGCAGAAAAATTTACAAATATGGATTAGAGAAGTTTCTTGAGGAAACAATACATAAGAGCAAAGCACATTCATAAATCACAGTTTGCATCGATATAAAAATCAGCAAAAGCAGACAAAGGAATTACATTTATTTCAAGGTTATATGTGCTGTATTTTTTTAAATCTGAGATCCAAGCAATTTCCTGAGAGCCTCCTGAGATATTCTGAGCATAAAAAAATTCTAGTGATATTGATGAGAGTTGTGAGAGAGCAGCACCTTTTATAGACAAGCTTTGTGAGCTTTCTAGGAGATCAGATAACTGAGCTGCAAAAGCTTAACAGAAGCCAAACTGTACCTTACTAGCCCATATACCTGCCAGTCTTTGTCTGGTCCAGTTTTATGGTATCTCATGTTAAACAGTGATATTGCAATCTGTTTTGTGTTACTGGGTGGTCATAAGTAGTGACAAATTTAATTTCTTGATGGGACTAACGTTCTACATGAGTTTAAGAGTGCTTNGATTCCCTCTCACTGTATTCTTCTTCTGGTTTAGCAGCGAATTCCAGTGAAAAATGTGAGCTGTGGTTCTGGGGCAGCAAGTCTGGTCTATACTCAGCTACCACACTGAGAAACACCTTCATTACACATCTGGGGTAAATTTGGACTTAGAATTCCACATCCTAGATAGTGTTATAAAAGAAAATAGTCCCGATTCTGACTTGCTAGTTTGAAGTCCTGACTTGCACATTGAAGTTTTAAAGATAGTATGAAGAACTCTTGGGGTCTTAATGATTTATGCCAATTCTAAAACATTTCCTCAGCAGATGAAGAGCATGACAAAAAGCTGTGGCTTTACTGAGACAGTAAAATGCACTGGTCCTTCCTGAGTACTGGAATAGGGTATTCTAGGTAATGAGAAGTGATTAATATAACTGTATTGATAGGAATGGACAGAAACTGCCCCCAAAGTGGGAGCATAATCACTCTTCTGAAGTTCTAAGGATGCACACTGGCTCCAGATTTTCTCATCTCCAATTTGAGATGAAATCACATTGAGATAATCTGCCTTCTAGAGCAATACTCCTACAGGAATGAGATTTAATAAATATAAACAAAATAACAATCAAGATTACACTTTTTGAAGTGCCCACTCACAAAGATTTTACTACCTTTACATTCAAAATACGTTCAATACTGATCATCCACAGACCATATCCTACATGGGGTTTGCCTGATTCATGCCTGACTGATCCAGGGCACAAGTTGACCCACCTTATACCAGAATATCGCAGAAAAAAAAGGGCCAAGGTTCACCTTAGCACTTATATTTTTAGGAACCACTTATTCTCCGCAAAAGGTCCAATCATCTTGCAGTAAAGTGAAAAACAAGCTACCTTACAACTTTTACAATTCAGTTCATAGCAGGGTATACGAGCAAAATGGAACAGTAGCTTGAATGAAAGCAGTATTCCAGGCTCTCTCTGACTGCTTATAGAGTGGGATTATTATTATTATGATTAGCGCAAGTGGACACAGATAACCCTCTTTCTGTTTCTGAGACGCATCCGCAGATCATCCTGCATTTAAATCTGTCTGTTGCTTGTTGTGTTACTGGAAAATACAAACCCAAACATCTGTGCTCCAGATAGGCACAACCCCAGAATATCAATGCCATTTAATATCCATGCAAAACATGATACCAGTCACTTAATGTGTAGATGGCAAAGTGGAAGGAGGAGGATGTGCCAAGTTGGAAGTGTTGATAGTATGTGGAGGAAGAAAAAGTTAATAGGTAAAAGAGGCATATACAGAAAAAGCACTTTATTTTTTTCCTGAATATGATTATGTTCTCTCTACATTTTACTTAGACTAAAATCAGCTGTGAGGGATTCACCTCTCCCTAGTTTAAACGGGATACCGCTCCTTTCATCTACCATCAGAATTTGGCATCGTGGAGCAATGTCACTTATTCTGTTACTCTGGCAGAAACACTGACTACTAAAAGGATACTTGTTTTAATGCTGTTTGAAGCCACACATGAGATACCAGGTGTGCTGGGCTACTCTTTTATCTAGAAATTGTGGCCCAAGTATAGGCAGAGTATTTTAGGAGATGCTGGATTTCCTTTTAATGACCCATTCATTTATCTGATTGACTAAATTCTGTTTCCATGCATAGAAATCCAAAAATGCTGACAGTGGGCTACATGTAAGTGAACGATTGTCACTGACTCAAGCCCAAGGAATTACTTAGGAAATCGCATATGTAACAGAATTTTGCTACCTTAAAGCCATTCAAATGTTGCTGTTCCATTTTACAATAGAAATATATACTGTTGTATTGTAAGTTATTTACATTACTTAAGAATTCTCTCATCAGCTTCAGTCAGTGAGTTATCCAGTTCTGCTGACCAAAAACTCTGCTTATTCAAACCCAAGAATAGCTGTCTTATGTTGTGCAATTTTGCTGCACAACATTTTTCATCAGTAATCTGGAAATAAGTTTTGCAGTCCTTTACTCATGAAGCCTTAAACTCAAGCTCAACTAAAACATTGTTTGTTAGCATTACTTAATAAGCTCTAAAGTACTTCTGTTGCTCCCTGTTAACAGAAAACTTGAATACTTCATATCAAAACAATAAAAAACAACTTGACACTCTAGGTGTTCTTCTGTATTTTGTCAACCATCAGATGAATGTCATGGCTGCTACCATGCTTATTAGTGGTAGTCCGGGCTAGTGGCACTAATAGCAAGGTTTTTGAAAGTTTCCTTTCGTTTGATACTGCTGTGAAAGTGGGTAACTAATATCCATTAAAGCAGGCTCAGACTTTGTGGGAGATTCTGTTCCTAAGCCACTTCTGTAAAGAAGAGATCTATTACTTCCACTCCTGTGAAAGTTAAAAATGGGAACCTGGCCACAAACAAGAGAGGCATATATAATGAATATACATGTCAGCCTAGCAACTAAGGGGTAAACACTAAATGTACCTAAGGTTTAACTAAATTTTTGAAAGCTTTCATATACCTGTCTGAAGAGTAATTTGACCCAGCTATGAGTATTGCACAAAATATAGGAATAGTTTGGTTTCCTTTTACCATAAATGAAAACAAAACTATTTCCATTACAGTTTATATGAGTATTTGTCTTCAGTTGTATATGTGAAACTGCTCTGGGAATGATGATATATTTGAAAATGAAATTTCATCCTAGAAAAAGCTACAGGTCAATTTAGCATTCCTGTCTTCAGCACCTGTAACATCAGTTTGTTTCCTTTTGTGCTAGTCTTCTAGTTCATAAGCAGCTTGTTTGGGGACTAATAAGAGTGCGATGGCTTGATTTCATTGAGTGTTTACCAAAACTCAGCAATGAACTCACAGAGTGAAGATTTCACTTGAGCCTGCCCATATTTGCTATTTTGTTTAAATTTTGTTCCTATCTACATGAACTTCCATCATACCAATATATTGCAATTTAGATACACCGTTACCCTCTTTTCTTTTCCTTTTAGCTCCATCTTTTATTTTTCTTTCTGTCTTGTAGCTTCTGCTTATTACTGAGTTAAAAATACAGGAAGTACATATTCTATTATTCCTTTACAGAAAAGCTTTAGGCTACTAATATACCTTTGTATATTTGCATTGTTTCTGTCATTTACTTAGTTTGCTCTACAGTAGAGAAGTAGAAATAATATCTGAAAGTTGAGTAGAAAGGTAGAGAAAAGCCTAATGATCACAAAACCTAAGACACTGTACCCAAAACCACTTTTTTTTTTTAACACCTCCTTTTTCTTTTTTCTTCCACAGCATTCTGACTCCAACTGCAACCTGAAGAAGCGAGTAAACTCTCTAGCATCTCAGGCAGATCAGTCTCCTGACGCCAGCATAATATCACATACTGCATCCCAGTGTCAACCGGTGCCTGTTCCTCCACCAGCCCCACCGCCACCACTGCCACCAATTGGAGGCACAAGTAAAATAGATCAGTACTCTAGGATCCTCTTTCCAGTGGCATTTGCAGGATTCAACCTAGTATATTGGGTTGTTTATCTTTCAAAAGACACTATGGAAGTAAGTAGTAGAATTTCTGAATAAGTGCTTGTTATATACAATATGTTTATTTGAACAATATTACTGTAATTGTTCATTTACTCTTGCAACTCCAGTTAATCTGTCCTTTTTGAGGAAAGTTACTGATAACGGCTTTCTCTAAATGATCAGATGTGGCTTCCAGTAGTAGGGGCATTCTACAGTGCAGAAAGGCTATTTAAAGTTGAGAAATGTAAACATTAATTTCTATGCCACGTTGCACTGAGCAGAACACATTGTGTAACACAATGTATGATGCCATTTTCAGCAAACAAACTAATCTTAAATCTTCCATTTCTTAATCTTCCTATCTGCAGTAAGAAACGGTAGAACTATCTGTTGAAGCAATGTAGTGAAGGAGATAAGAACTTCAATATTTCCTAAGGTTTTCTCAGTAAGGTAATGAGATAACAGTCTCCCTCAAAAAGTTTGTTATTAATTCTAAACATTTATCCATACTGTGAAGAATTCAAGTGCAGTATAGTATATGGTTTGTGAATTGAGTCCCTATTTTTATACATTTTAACAGTGATTCTTCCTGTTTCTTCATGAAACTGATCTGTTATGCAGATAAAACTCCTGAATCTTTTGCTTAAGTTCATTTGAATCAGGCAGCGTGATCATGTCTTTAGATACCCATGAGGTCCAGAAGAGGTATATGCCCTGCAAATTGAGCATGTCTAGAATAATCAGTGATTACCTTGTAATTTTCAGGCAGTCATAAAACTTTAAGCCTTTAAAAGTTTAATTTTCCCTTTTGCCTATATACAGCTAGTAGTATCCCATTTCCTTGGTAAAAATATTATTCATTTGCCTCCTTGCCATGGAGTATTTTATTCCTGCTCTACATTGCAGTCAATAAGATTGGTATATTTGTTTTATGTAGGAAGCGAGAGAGATAATGACAGCATTTAGATAGTACTGAATGCACAAACTCCCTGTATCAATAAAATCAGAGGCTAGCAGCCTGGTATGTGTGGTGAATAGATTGTACCCTTATTTCCTACATTAGATGTAAAGCAGGCCAAGGGAAATCTCATGGACAGCCAAGAGATGTTGCAGTTCAAAGTAAAAGGACAGTGCTGATCAGCTGATTGGTGGCATCTTGCCTCTGCCTGAAGCAAAGACTACTAGCCTCTAATTTTGCTGATTTTTTGCTACTAGTATGATCTGGAAAATGCAGTCTCTCAAAGGTGAAGCATGCTGCCAAGCAGCTGATATGAAATCAAGAGGGCAGGAAGATAGGAGGCACTATCTCTTACAAATATTTCTGCAGATGTCTCTCTCAAGAGGTCACAGCTGCTAACTCCTGACCACTCAAAATCTGCCCAATGCTAAATTTAGCATTTCTGCCAGAGCTACTGATCCTGCTATTAAAATATTGACTGTGTGTGCAAATTACTTATCTCAATCAGAGAAGGGAAGTATCAAAAAAGCTCATATATAATCATTACAACTTTTGTTTAGAGGCCAGTTCCTCAGCCTGTGTGGAGCGTTGTAACTCCAGTGATTTCATTGAACCATTCACATTTTGGATCTAGAAATATTTTGAACGTGGTTACCATTCCCATTGGTAGTGATGAAATATTTACCCTGAACCTTGTATATTAATAGCTTTATTGGAACTAGGCTCTTAAAATACTACTTTAGGTCATAGTGCTGACTATAAATATTTTTAAATGCCCCATTTGCAAGTTCACAAGTCTTCTCACAAACTCAGAAATTATGTTCTGTGCTAGCCTTATAGAACGTCAGAAATCCAGCAGCAAGATTTAGAAAGCAGAAAGTATTGACAGGTGGGGTATTTTGAAGAAAGTAAGCAATTATATAAAATGTTGAGGAAGCTCTTCATAAATTAGTTTCTTGTTTGTGCACTCAATTTTAACTAATAATGATTGTGATATATATTGCTAGGTTTCTAACTCAATGTGGTATCATTTTACCAATCATTACTTTCAAGGAAAACCAGGATTAGTTTTGCTTTAAAAACATATTAAATATATGTAAGCCTTTCAATTGAAGCAGAGGACACACAAAAGTAAGGTGAGCAAATCACTGCATACTTCAAGGGCAGTTCAACTCAATGACAAGCTCAAGTCCAAAAGATTAAATATTGGCACAGTATTACTCAGTCAAGAAATTTAATTTAATTTACAAATTGCATTTTGTGCAGTATTTTGGGTATATTAGCTTTTCTTTTAGGAGTTGCTTCTCTGAGTTCATTTGGCTTCTGTTTAAAATAAAACAGGGAAAAATTATGATACTGGATTTCCTGTGCATCAGTTCTCATAGTGCATCTTTTGAGGGTTTTGATTAGTGTCTTTTGGAGTGCAGAACATCATCTGTTATTGTGGAGATTCCTAAGCTGGACCATTGCTGATGTCTTTCGATGGTGTGTATAAAGAAAGAAGCAGCATTTCACAAATCTGTTTATAGAAGTAGACTATTAGCACGGGAATCAAAGATAATTTTCAACTCCTGTCATTGTCTTCCAGCCAGACTTTTCCTTCGATGGGAGTGCAAGAAACATTTTCTACTTTATGTTCTGGATTCAGAGCATCAGCTAGAATGAGCAGTCTTGTTAGTGTAATGACACAGGGTTTCATGGAAGGAGGAGCTCTCTCCTAAAGCTGTTTGGTAGTATTTCTGTGCACTAGCAAGCAGTTTTCTTATGGCTTAAGTAATGGGCCATATGTTACAGAAATGAAGAAGTCATTCTTGTATATTGTGTTTGATACTGTTTATAAGAACCTTGGGGCTTGAGTACTTTTCAAAGTGCTCCTTGGGGTACCTTTTTCTTCCCTCTCTGTTTAATCCTTTTATTTTAGGAAGACATGAAGTTAATCACCATTTCTCTTACTATAAATGTAAACTAAGAGCATGCTAACTACAGAAATTTTAGGATTTGGAAGTTTGTATGCTGAAGAAGGTGTTTCTAATAAAACTTACACCTTGAAATAGTTGAATATTATTTTTCAGCTAGGATTGAGCATGTTGAAATAGTATCTGAGGCCAAACTCTGTACTTCCACATATACTGAATCAAGTCCAGCTCAGCAAGGCAGGAAGTTTAGTATCTTGCTGCATTTTTAAGCAAAATAACAGCATATGATAATATAAAAAAAAATCCAAGTTGAAATTAAGTGCAGCAGCTAAGTACTTTTTATATGTGGACAGGATAAATTTATCTTCTGGCCTTAATATTTAAATAAATGGTTCTAGCCTCCATTGTAACTAGTGGAAAAACATTCTATTCAGTAGCAGTCATCCACCATGCAACTTGATACATAAAAGATATTTCAATGTAAACTGCTTTGTGTTGTGGAATAGCAACTGGGTTGCAGGACAACTGTTATATTGCTAAGAGTATAGAAATGAAGTTACTGTAGTTCTCTGCATTTTGCTAGACAGCGTGTTGTTAGACTCGAATATAAGCAAAGGACAACATAGGAAGTGAAAAAAGGAGACCTTTGAAGATATGTATATGGAAGAATGACCAGGTGAAATAACAGATGACAGTTTTTACACCACAGAAAATCCTGATACTTGTACTTTTCTCTGAAAAGGTTTTTTTAATGGTAATGCTGGCACATACCTCACTACAGCAATATCACTGTGCTATATATAATATGAATTAAAAAAAAAACCAAACATTATGGTGACTCTGGGAGGACTTACTCCCTCACTACATAAGGTCAGTTTGTAATTAATTTAGAAGGAAGGTTTGAAGATGTGACATCGCACGAATTTATTCATGCAAGATGGAACAGGCGTGTTTCTATAGTGCATGTTCTCCTGAAGAGAATAGTACTATCTACCGTACACAAAAAGCTTTATTCAGTAACATACAATACACATTTCTATAGATCAGCCAAACAGAGAAGGTCTTGAAAGCAAAACCTATCTGACAAATGAACTTTTTACTGTCATACAGCATTTTTTCACTTGGCTTTTGGTTTTAAGTCTTGGTAAGCCCTTGAGCTGAATAATAATTTATGACAGTGCCCTTGGTAGGTGAATTGCATGCTTAGTTTATTTTAAAATTTTCTTAATTTAGAATGCAAAGAGTGCCCTTTTAATGAGAGGAACACAAATACTTAGTCTACCTTCACCATATCATTCACAATGCATACGCTATTCTCAAAATAACCTGTCTTAATTTTTATGTATAATATTATAGTACAGTTTTTGATGTAATGAAACAGAATGATAGAGTGAATCAAACTGAAGGATGTAATGTTAAAGTTTTGATGATAAACTGTAGAAAAACACAACGGCCCTAGCTTTTATGTTTGGGAGCTGAGAAAGGTGCAAAGTCACTGAATGTGCTAAATGTGCTGAGTCCTGGATATTATTTGGATACAGAATAATGGCAGAGAAAGAGTTACATAAAAGGTTGAAGGAGAAGATATTGCTGATGCCACGTGCAAAGAAACAAGGACAGAGAAAGAAACAAGAACTGGAAAAGTATTAAACTTCAGTATATTAATATTCACAAAGCTTGTGTGCATTTTTACCTCATGTCTCAGTTTAAATACTGGAAAAACAAAGTACATGAGAAAATAGTCGTCATACAGACTTATAGGTGAGTTTGATTATCCAGTTAACAAACATAGAAATCTAAGAGGATTCTCCTTTGTAAAGCACTTCTATTTTAAGTCTCTTGAGACAGTAAAAATCAAGTAGTTCTGTTGGTTAACTTCATTGTTAACAATCCATAGCTTAAACTTCTATTTTTTTCTTCCAGTTTTTTGAGCCTACTGCAATGCATCTTCGAAATGACCATCTGTCCAACTGAGGAGCACCTCAAGATTTCAAAGAAATCACTGAAGGTCATGTAGGGTTGAAGGGATTTCAAAGGATTTGTTTGTCCACAGGTGCTCTCAATTTTCAAACAGGGAATATTTATATTGGACATCACCTCGAAACAAACTCTGGACAAATCAAGATAGGAACTGCGCAGGGTTCTAACAGTACTTCAAGATTTCTTACATTGATTCTACTGTAAGAGTTCTTTTTAAATTAGTTTGTTCGATTGTCAAAGAAAATATGTATATTTGTTCTAATGCTGTTATGAGTAATTGAATGTTTACATTGATATAATACATAAAGAGCAGCATTGTTTTTTAAATACAGTAAGGATTGCTAAGATAAGTCTGATTCCAAACTGGCTTAACTTGGCATGGTTTCACCAAAGGGTTAGGAGCTGCACAGATCTGCAGCTCTTGAAATCGACCCAAAATAATGTTAAAAATCCTATCAAAGGGATATCCATCCATGCATATCCATCAGCTTTTCATAACCCTTTTACAGAAAAGATGAACGATGAATTCTATTTTCTTTAATTTCATCTTCTGTAACTTAAGGTAATATTTATAAAGAGCAAGATATAAGAAACTACTGTTAACGTACTTTATGTTGTTAGTTATGATAGTGTAAGCTTTTCTGTTGAGAGTGACCACGGAAGTACAAGCAGACTAATAAGCAATTTCTCGGCAGGATCTAGGAAAGCAGAAGTGAGATATCAGGGAGTTTTCAAGGTCCAAAGCTGAAGAGACAGAAAAATGCAGCTACCCATCAAGCTAAGTGCAAGCCTCCCGCTCCAGGAAACCTCCTGAAAGCAAGTCTTGATAGCTAGTTAGGGAACAAGCTACATGTTATCTAGCTGATGCTTCTGAACTGCCCATAGCAAACTCCCTAGAATTTTTTGTCCAGAGGCAAAGTACTGTCAGCATATTCAGAGTTTAAAGAAAATATTTGAATTTATTTGACACTCTCAACACACAGTAACAGGGTTTTTTCTCATATTTCATAGTCATTTATTATTTTATTGTATATTCACCCTTCATCTCCATAATCCTTCTTAAGAATGTAATTAGAAAAGATATGCCTAATCAAATGAAACCCAAGCCAATTTTGTTGCAGGTGTAATGGACACTGATGGGAGCCAAAGGCAGACAGAGAAGCATTACATGCAGTGACATAAAAATTAAAGACAACTATCTTGAAAATAATTTTAGTACATTAAAGTTAAATTAATTTTAACAGAAACATTAAATTCTGTATTGTTTCAGGAAATCCAGGGCCTTTTGCTTTGTCTAAACAAACCTCTTAATCACTGCGAGAAAATATTTAGGGACTGACTAATTGACTCCAGTAAATTGTCAGCAGTTTTATTGGCACCGTAACAATTCTGACTATCTGGTGACCCAGCTCCAGCTGTTTTCCTCCTCCTCTTTCAAGAGGAGTGTATCGCTTTTACTAGTATGGTAACTGAACTGAACCTGCAAGATCACTTTTTATACTCATTGTTAACTCAGAAGAGCTTGGATTGGGACAGTTTAAGTAGATTCAAGTCAATAATAACTACTGTTTGCACAGAGATGTCATGTTTGCATTTTTCTTTTCCTAACTAGCTGCAGGCTAGCACACTTGGATGTATTCGTAAGTGCACTGAAATCTTTCTTCATTTTGCTTTGAAACTACAATTGTGACAATTTTTTTCCTATTTTAAGCCTTTTATATGCTTTTTTTAAATAAGTAAAAGATGGACTCTGGGCAAGCATTTTATAATTTGTAAATACATCTTACTTTGCAAAAAGCAAATTGTGCTATAGGGACTAGAGGTTATTTTTTCAGGCTAACTGTACTTATCCTTGATTCACTGATGAATATCAACAAGTTTTCAGAATACTTAAAAACTAGTTTATGCACAAAATGACAATGTTTGAAAAACAAGTGACACTTAAGCTGTATTTTGTATCTAATCCTTGTTTAAAAAAAAATCTAAATATGAATTTTACAGCATATGCAGAGAACTACTCAATAGTCACTGTTTCCTTAGAGGATAGTAATTCATTATATAATATAGTGATAACTTCCTGGTTAGGAAGCTATATCAGCACCTTAAAAATATACTAGCAGCTCATGGTATTTAAGAGCATATTTCAACATGACTATCAAGACTGCTTCTCTCTTCTCAAAGGAGCTTTTTATGTGGAAAATGTAGACAAGGGATAGTTCTCCACATCTGTTTGAATGATACGAAGGGAATATGTATTTTTCCTACTCAATGATTTATAGAGACACAGGTGTAATCAATAATAATGTAAATAATGTCAACTTAAATATTAGAATAAATGTAATTACTTAAAATTAATGTCAGTTTTTAACACTCCTGGTTACGCTCAAACACTAACCAACCAAGCAATACAGTAAAAAGAACAGATAAATAGAAAAGGTTTTTTTATATATATGTATATATATTTATTTATGCTAATATACATATGCATTTCTGTAGAAGAATATAAATAATACACATTTCTCTATTTAATACAAATTTTAAGGAACTTATGGGATATGGGTTTCTTCCAATATTTAGGACTGTATTGCAATAGGAAGAGCTGGAGCTAAAGTTGCTCTAAGATGGGAATTTGTATGTGCAAAACAGGACACTGCAGGAGGAAAAGACAGGCAGTTACCTTGAGCTATCACACTCTGGTAATACATTATTCAACACTGACCTAACTTTCTGTGTGTCCCAGTAGAAAGATTACTCTGGTTTTAGCCCACAAGCCCCTCAAAGGGGCAGAGTATAGCTTAAATTCATCTTTAGCATGTTCTACTTGATCAGAAGTGCAAGAAACAGAAGAACTAAGAACGCAATTGTAGTCATAGCACAGTGGAAACCTCAATTACCTATTAGTCTTTATTATTTTTATTCATCTGGGTTTTTCTTCTGCCTCCCTCTCTTTTTTTTTTCTTACTAACTTCTAAACCAAATAAAAATCCAGGAGTTTTAAGATACAGAAACTATGTAAGGTCACACTAAATCAGCCCTGAGATCATCCACTACTCTGTTCAAAGGACAGTCCTTAACAGAAGCTAAGCAGGTGTTGGATAAATCCCAGCAATGTGAAGTCCTCAACACTTCTGATACAGCATATTGTATTGCATTTTGATACTTTGATGCATCCTGTCACATTACTAACTCAAGGCCTTTCTCTTATACTTATGCAAACAAAGTTCAGAGGCTTAGTTCATTATGTTCTTGTTTATCTCCCAGTTCACTACAAGTAAAGCATTCCTCATCAGCTTTCCTTATAGAAGTCATTCTTGCAGGATTTTCCTCTAATTAGTAAGCAATCAAAGCTTTCAACGCTCTGCATAAATGCTGTCTGTCACCTGGGTTTATGGAGAAACCTGTGAAGTCCTTATCCACAGACAGAACAAGTAGAAACTAAAGGAGTAAACTCTCTGTTCAACATCACTACTTCAACAGAATTGTCACTCAGCCATGACTGGAGTGGTGCTTGTCTACAAAGAATAAAGATCCACAGTTCCTTTCAGAGAGCACCTTGATGCAAGTGATAGCAATTGAGCGTCAAAGTATATTAGAAGTAGAACTTAGTGGCAAATCACAAATTAGTCTGAGCCATGCTTTCTAGGATGCAAGTCTTAAACCAGTATGTTTGAGCAAAAGAAGTGAAGGAATCTCAAGAAACCAGAAGTATACACAAAATTGTAAATTAGGAAACAGAATTCCGTGCATCTCGAGAGTCATTTTATCAAACAAACAATTCTCAATCCTTTCCAAACCTAAAATAGGTGATCTATCAAGCACAGATGTGGAAAAAAAAAAATCCTAAGTCAAGTATTTAATGTAGTCATATAAAAGAGAACATGAGTCACTGCAGAACTTCATAAACCACATGAGATGCATTTCTGTAAATCACTTTGCAACACATTTGGGCTGTTATCAAAGAGATCATTAGTTCATGAAAACATGGACTGACCTCAATTATGACTGGACTACTTTTTTCAATAAATAAGAGTTTAAATAGTTCTAAGGTACTATATTCCTTACAGGTCTTAAGGAGCAAGTAAGCCTTCTTTAGGCTGTATACAGTTCTATTCAAGCACTACTGCAAAGGTTTTTCTCCCCACCTCACACCTACTTTGCATATAATAATATTTTCATAGAGCAGATAGTAATATTTTGTAATGTAAAACTAAATAAAACTAACAATCTGAAATACTTTACTGGAATACTTAGGTCTGCTACATGACTATAACTGAATGCCAGATTTGCTTTGGTTGAAGTTCGGAAATATCTACTGTTAGAATTTGACTTTTCTAAGGGCTGTAAGCTTGATGCACTGATTTAAACTACATGGCGAAATGGTGTTCCCAATAGAGATGCGGGAAATAGTTATGAGATTTGAAAGTAGGTTCTCAGCAAAGAAGATATAAGTCCTACCTGCATGTGAAACAAATCATAGTAAAAGAAATACTAAAGCTTGAACTATGTGCTTTATTGTCTGTTTTCATCCATTTTGTGTACATCAAGTCATCTGACTCGGCCACTTAAGTCAGTGCATAACATCTTCAGTCTCATCAGAAAATTACATTAAAGAACTGTTAGTTCCACAGATAAGTCTGTGGGAAGGATTGGTCAGAAATGGACTAGTTCTTTTTCCAAAGAGTTGAATTTCACTGGATTGAACTTATTTTAAAAGGCAGAAATAACTTTTATAAAAATAAAGAGAGGGGATTTGGTCAATAAATGTAACAAGTGTGCATTCTCAAGTTAGGTTACACATTCCTTGTGGGAAGAAACCTGGTATACTTCCTTCTCCCCTCCTCCTCATTTTTGATGAGGAAAAGCTTCCATTTCCTATCTGATCCAGTCATCACATAAAAAAATAAACAGCACTAGTTACTTGGCACGAGATGTCTGCTTGCTCAAATATGTTAAAAAAATGAAAACATATTTTTAGCCAAATACATTTTATTTTGAAACACTCTTTATCCTTCTCACTTGTTTTCCTACAGATTTTTGTGAAGTAAATAAATCCACTTGGACAGGGGACTTATAGAACTGAGTACTAAACAATTACCTGAATAACAAAAGTTTATAAGGCGAGTTACACTGGATCACCCTGAAGGAGTAGCTGAATAAGTATTAATATTAAGTAGTGTTATGAATACATACATGAGAAACCAAACCCAGAGCGCAGCCTCTGAGTTACTTACTCATCTATTGAATTGATTCCTGTACTACATGCTACCAAGAGCAGGATTTCTCCTTCCTTAAGTAATTTAATTCAAAACAGAAAAAAATATTATTAAAACAAATTTTTAAAAACCACATTAAATCTCTCAATATAAGAAAAAGCTGCTGAGCAGAGTGGTTTGTGACTTGTATATGGTGTCTTCCATGAATGAAAGAGATAACACTAATGGCTGGGAGGGCTCAAAACATGGACTGGACCAAGGGCAAGAAATTACCCTACGTTCATATCTGTAAAATGCAGACCTAGCATGGCAAATCAGCACATTTAACATTTCCTTTGGATTTTTTCTGAATCTTCCTTCATTTAGTTACATTTCGAGGTAGGTTTTGTTTTCATGAGTAAACTGCTGAATCACTCACAGGCAGAATAAGGTCTTAATAACACTGAATATGGTCTCTGGCAAATAGTTCAAAACATTTCACAGTGCAGCAACCATAGAATTCCCGTTTTCAAATTATTACTTCTCAATTTAAAAACTAACAAGCGCATCACCTGTCTAGTCTTGGATTTGAAATCATTCAGACATTTATACTTCAAGCATATTTTGTCTGCAGGTTACACTGCATCTGTCTCTCCAGAACAAGACTGTTTCTGATAAAGTGAATGGAGCCCTTGCTGACAGAAGTCAGTGTACGTGTCTGACAGCTGGAGACAGACTGCAGGCTTTTAAAAGTAACTCAAGTTTATTTTCCAGGTAAACTTTAAAATCAGTGTAACAAACCAGTAGGTTTTATTCTTGCTACTTCAAGGGCTTTATTCCGATGCTACTTTCAGCACCATAAGTGTGGAGTAACTCTACCAAAGCAGATTAAGCAAGACCAAAATGAAGGGAAATAGTTAACTGAGTCTAACTGGTGCCATATTTCAGAAGCTGTTTTAGATGCCAGGTTTTAAGCCTGTGTGATAGCTCAGGTGTAACAGTACTCTATTACTTAAATTTGATGTGGACAAATCTATTACAAAAAATTACATAAATCCATTTACCATAGACTGGAATGCCTTAAGACCAGCTTAAGAAAAGTAGTGCCTGCAACTTTCAGTAATTATGTGAATTAAGGCAAATGGATCCTTAAACGCTATACTTAGAAATGCCTATAGAACTTATCAAAGAATGAAAAAAAAAAACCCCAAACCATCCTTTATGTGCCCTATGTAGACAACATGAAGAGATAATAGCAGTGAATAAAGAACAAAACCCTCAGGGGTGCAGGAGCTTAGAAGCCACAAAGGCCATGGATGTCTTTGTAAGGAGCTGTATGTGCAGTGTAACTATTTGTACTTCTGTTCTGCAGGCATACAAAAATTCTATACCAGAAAATCACTTTCTATGTTCAAGATCCATTCATTAATATACAGAGCAGTCGCAGGAGCATTATGTCCTTAAAATAAATTAAAACCAGTGGGTAAGCGTGCTCTATTCATGACCAATAAGCAGCAAGCAAAGTTAAGTGAGTTTAGAACCCTAATTCCAGCTGTACTAGAAGATCCACATTATTCAAACATCCCACCTTTATTTTGATACTGGAAATTAATTTATTCACTGAAAAAACATCATTTAATTTGGGGCTGATCAAGGAGGCATGACTTGGATGAGCAAGCACCTTAATGTTCTAAAATTGCCAAGAAAATATTCACATCAGCAATGCCCAAACACTTTTCCTCTCCACAGTTTCCATTTAAAGTTACTACTATCTCTAAACATCTCCTATGACACTCTCAAAAGGAAAAAATATTTCCTGGAGACACTACATTAAAAAAAGTAATTGGAAATTATTCTCATTTTAGTACTACAAGAAAGCAGAACAGGATTTTGTCACTTACATATTTCTGCAAGGGACAGTTTAACCATTATTCAAATAAACGTTATTTTTAATGGTCTCTAAGAAAGCAGGTTGATAACAACAGACAAATTAAGACCCACATTCACTGCCTCAGCCTCATTCCTTATTAGCCACACTATTCACATTGTCTTGAAGGCTGAAGAGATGGTAAAGATGTCCACATGATTACAGAGAAAACAGTGATCAAAGAGTAATATTTTTTATGGTGTCAAAGGACAGGAGGGCCTTCCTTCACTGGAACAGCAAAAATTGAATAATACTTGGGCTCAAGTGCAATCTGAACTCTTGTTGCTAAATGTACTTTAGCTGACATGTCGTGATTCATGAAAGCCAAAATGTCACACAAAAATTAGCATCAACAAACTCAGTACGCAGATGGCTTTCAAGTCAGCACGTTTGCTTTACATCATTTCAGGGAAAAGAAGTTTCATTCTAGAGACAGTAAAAAATTTCCTCAGAAATTGTCAGGGAACTATTTTCTTCTGACAGTTCTCATATTATTCTGCATATTTTCCTAGACAGTTAAATAAAAACTCGATAGTTTAGGTCAATATACGGCCCCCAGCAGTGACACTGCTGATGTGTCATCCCCACTTAAACTATTATTAATACAAATGCTTTCCTTGGGTGGTACACTGGTTTTTCTGTCTAAGAGGAATTCTGAGTAAGGTTGTTATTTCTGTGAAACATTGCATGTCCTATGCCAAGGTTCACTTCACATCTATGTGAAGGACTGCACAAAGGCTGCTGGATGGATTCTCCAGCAGGAAAAAGAGTCTGTGGCTCAGACCCACAGCACGTGTTTCTTGCACTAGAAATCATTTGACAGTGTTCAAAGCACACTCATAAATGCATTCCCATGAGGAAACTGGAAGACTAGTACGTCTCCTGACAGCTATTCTAAAGGCAGAAAGAAGGTATTCCAGAATATGATGCCATCCATGTAGCTCAGGGTAGGGGAGTGGTCACCCTGTGCCTAAATCCTACAGCTCTCTCTGGGCACAAAATTCAGGCAAACCACAGTTTTACTATGAGTGAATACAAGTTTTTGCAAAAAATGTTATGCCAGGATAAGCTAAGCTAACAATAATTACTTTGGGATCTTAAACAGGCCTTTCGTCACCTTACAAATAATTTAATATCACTTTGCATCCAAGGCTGTTACTGTGGTTTTAGCACTATTTATTTGTCACATAAAACAGCATTTTATGTTGACCTTTGAATGCACAGCTTAGGAAATGAGAGTTTACCTCTTTGTTATTATTTCTATATATTTCTATTTTCCCTGAAGAGAGCGAGATGAGTCCTTAATTTCTTATGACACATATGGTATAGGGGAATAAAAGGCTTAGTTTATTTAATCTCTACCACTAACTGTTAAAATGTGCTTTGTCAGCTACTAGAAACTGTATCATATGGTACCTAGGCTGCTGCCGTTCTCCGTTAGCACCTTATGTCCTCTGTTCTCGTATTACTTTGGTCCTTACCTTTACTCTCTTATAGCAAGTTCCAAATAGGAAATAGGCAATAGAGAAGAGGACAATAGGCAAAGACATTTCAAGCCTTCATAAAATAGGAAGAGGCCAGAAGCCACTTATGAAACCCAATATTCTAAACAAGTGCCAGTCCAATGAAAGTCACTTAGAGATCAGATCCAAATAGACATTTTTGGTAAATCAATATAAATTCATTACTACATAACCTTATACACACCTCAGATCAAGTGGACATTGTCAATTTTTCTTACAGTACAGTACAAATAGCTCAAAGGTACTTCACCACAGCAGTTCATTTCTAACTTTTCACTTTAAAATATTTTTATTAAAATGATTATGATGTCCCTATAATTTATAGAACTTTTATTTACCATACAGATATACTTGTGTTCATTTGTTGTTTCAGTGCACACAATTAAGCACCCATAAATCATGATTTACTGATTAAAATGCCATTTGTTTTCTGGAACCCATAAAGACTTTCAGGTCAGTAAGAGAGCTGGTGCACTTAAGTAATAATATGATACTAGAGTTGTTTTCCGTACTGTATGTGCCAGGCAAATACACTGATTAATTAAACTCATGACAAACCAATTATGCAGAAAATGTAGTATTTAAAGGAGATGTTTCACATCAGAACAGTTGCACAGGCAAATATGCCGAGAAGCCTCTAAAACACCTCATTATGCTACAGCTGGATAAATAATTGTAATTAAAGTCTCCAATACTGTTTATCTAAACATTGTGTGTATAAAAAGCATGGACTAATCTGTGACGAACAGGTTGAGGAGAAGAGAGCTGGCAGTGAAATAGGGTACTTCTCAACAAAGAGCAAAAAATTGAATGCATGATATTTTACTGTAAAAAATAACTGATTTGTTACAAGATTGTCAGAAATATATCTGTAAATTTTAAATATATCAAGGCTATCTAGTTTTACTACGGTGACTGTACGTTACATAGTGCAGGACATAAAAGCATATTCAAGCATGTCACAAAGCACTGATGAGTGAAAAGTTCAGCATTAATGTACCCCCTGGTTTCCAGTCTTGTTGAGCTCCCAGTCAGCCATCAAATTCGATTGAGATAAATTGGGTCTAAATAACACCAAGTAACTTTACTTGGTCTCTTTATGACCTGTATTTTCTCACTGGAAATATTCAGAGAAATTTCAAAATGGATGTGTCGTTTTCTGTTGCAAAGAGTACAGTGGCTTGTTTAAGAAAAAGCCTTGGATAACTTAGTGGCTGCAGATCTCACTTTAAGAAGGTCCAAGGTAGCTCTTTCTTAAATGCGTTTCTTATATTTTATTTTAATATACTTGGCATCCATTTTTAACGCTTCTTAACTAAACTACTCAATACTTTTGGTGTAATTACCATACTAGAAAAAGCAGTTTTGTGTATCATTTACCAACAACTTTTAAGTTGAAGTTCTCAACTGAGTTGCATTGTTAGTTCCATGATAGTTTAACCCTGCAGGTCGCTGCCCACCCATAACAGTCTCAGTAGGTAAACCTGTCTAATTTAATAAAAATATTGATTGTTTCTTTTCCTTTTTAAACTTAACTTGATGTAGCCTTTGTGGTGATGGCTTACTTTCTAAATATATTTATAGTTAATTCAATTGAATTGCAAAACTTATTGGAAACACATTAATCCTTCTACTGTTTAGGTACACCTAAAATAACTCCATAGTGCTAACAAACTTGGAGAAAACTAATTTTCTGCAGCCATCATCATCTACTTCTACATCTTTATACAGAAGTTAAACATGGGACATTTAATTCCCAGTCTGTGGACATAGGGACTGTGAAAATAGAGTATTGTCACATTAATTCTTGAAATCTTACTTGATAATAAGGGGGGGAGGAACCAGGGGAGGATGTAGGCATCATCATACAATGAATAAAAACCAAACAAACAAAAAAATCAAACAGAAACCAACCAACCAAAAACAAAAAAACCCAAATGCCCAAACCATACTGGCCAAGTGCCTAGAATTCTGATAGGTGGATCGATAGCACTGTAGAATAACTTCTTATATTATCATTCCACGTAATTCTTCTGAAGGGTGATTTTCCATTTTTAAGAATGGAGCAGGCAATGAGTTGCATGTTAATCTTAAACTGACTGTGGAGACCTCATTGGTGGTACTGTTCTACCACTTGGAATGAAACAAAGAAAGAGGATACAAAATCCAGTATTTCACAGTAAATCAGCTTACATCCAAAACTTCCAAGTCAAAGATAATTTGGGAAAATAATTCTCAAGCAATTCCCAAGCATTCTAAACAATCCAAGTTACTAAACTTTACACTGGGCTTTATGAAGAGAATAGTGTTCCTGCATTAGGATGGCTGGTCTTACATTTCCATCTCATTGCTTAGATGTGCAAGATTTGCAGGTGCCTACAAGAAACTAAAAGCTGGTATAGAATTTGTAGTTCACTTGACAGGAAACAACATTCACAGCGGCCAAGAGGCTTCATTGATTTTGCTAAGTAGAAAGAAATTATTGAAGGTGCTCCCTGACATGAGAAGATAATTATGGCAACTCACACATGAACACAGGTTTCAGACAAATCTTTGCTCTGTGGCCTTAATAAAACAATGTTAGGTTACTATTACTAGTAAAGAAGTGCAAAAACTGAGAAGCAGGTGAGCACCTACCTGCTGGTTCCATTCAGCAATTCTGAAATTTATTTGCTAAGTATTTCAAGGGTTCGAAAAAGTAAATTTATCCTGTATATTCATCAATAAATTCTAACATAACATAGACTACCTTTCACTGTATGCTGAAAATAGAGTTCACCATCTTGTTTCCATTGGCACAAGCAAAAATGGTGAACGTTTCCAAACCTAAATTCCACATGATATTGAATTACTTTCAGGTAATTATAAGCTCTCTTGTAATATCTAGTCTTTCTGCTAGTTTTGCCACTGACATAGTTTTTGTTACATAATTCTGAAAACATGCACTTCACTTTAATGTTTTTTAAGATGAGAATGCAATGGTCCATGCAAGACTACACGGGTGTTAAATATAATAGTAATTTGGACATATTGTAATGACAAGTAGCACCAGATGGTGCAGTTACAGGTAGTATTACTTGATCATTTTCAGTATTAAATTGTCTATTTATTTTAACAAAATAAAATGTAAATATTTGTTTTGCAGTCCAGATTCTACTGGTTGCTTGCTTTGAAAAGAAAAGCAAAGCTTTCTCTGATGTTTTTTCTCTACCTTTTTAGTAGATGTAACCTGGGTATGGAGTCACATACCCCACACCACTCCACTCCCCCTCTCCAAGCCAATGAACTAAATTTTGCACTACACCTCTTGATTAAAAAATTATGCTTGCAATCTATTGATGAACATCTGTTCAAGACAGCCTTATGCAAATTCACATTTTTTATTTAATTTGCTGGGTGTGCTCAATGTCACTGAATTCTCTCCCATAGGAATATAATAACTACTGATATTCAGATACGCTTGCTTTGTTCCCCATTCAGCATATCCAAATATTGAGAGTTGCTCCCACCACTACCACCCTTGTAGATGCAACGAATGAGGAGAAACAACGTCCTTTGTAAAAATGGTATGGTCACCTCTATAAATCAAATGTAGAAATGTAAATGAGTATCCATTCTGAAAACAAGGGGTTTTACAAACAAAGCTTGAAAGATTTAAGTCCAAAGTGCCTGATACTTTTTCCTAACGTGTATCTTCAAAGACTGCTTAAAGTTAGAGGAGTCACTTTAAATTGTGCTTTGTTTGGGTTTTTAGTTTGTTTTTTTTAATTTGTCCTTTTTTTCTTATAGAACAGTAATGTTTTTAGTAATGGGTTTTTTTCAGAAGACTTTTCAAGATAAACTGCTTAATTTTACATCATACAAATGTGTTGGGGAGGGGGGCAGAGGGGCTGTTTTTTCTTCTGCTAATAAAGCTAAGATGACAGAGTTACCAGCTCAATATGACGTTGAGCTTCAGATGCATTGGAAAATTCTAACTCTCCTTAATTTCATTTAAGGTGCATACAACTCAGCTGACGTAAGACTTTAAAAATTACAGACTGCATTTAAAGATCTCAATGCAACTTCCTAAGGTCAGATGAATCAAGACAGAACAAAAATGAGACTTCATTAGTTTCCTGCTCTGTGGCATGTTTCATAATTACCAAAAGCCTAACAGTAACCATACAAGGAACATTAAGTGCTGTACAACTGCAAAATAATACATTTTGAAGAGGAATAAAGTCCACCTGCTCCTCTTTTAGCTGGACTTTTCCAATCTACTTTTGTATAACCAGCAAAACCTGAGTTTGTGTTTTAAAAGAAGCAAAGGATAGTACTCACCTGCTCAACAGAAGGATTTGCTCCAATAGTCAAATTAGTGAAGAGCTAACATACAATTTTGAACTATAGGTACAGGTATAACAATCTAGACCCAACTTTCATTTACCAAAAGGAATATAGGACATGACAGAACATGCACTAAACTAGGATTGAAGGTATTAAAATTTGTTCCCTGATGCTGTCAAAAGTCTCACATAACCTTGAGAATTTCATGATCTCTCTGGAATCTACATTCAGGGTCTTCACACAAGAGTAGTTTCTGTCTTTTCTACTTATATCATAAACTCTTTAAATCAGAGTCTGCCTTATTACATGCTTACGACAGCAAAAATCCTCAATTAAATACCAAAGCCATCATTGTTCTCCGAGTTTCCACAATATATAAATACACTAAGAATACTTTGAGTCTTCCAAATCCTGCAAGTCAATGTCAGGAGACATTCTGTCTCATTAAAGAGAATGTCAGGAGCCTCTTCATCCCACTTACTCTGCAATTGGTGAACATTCATCCACCTCACTGTGGGTAGAAACACCTCTCACTTTGAGAAGATAAGATATTTTTATGCACACACTTATATGCAGCTGTTAAGAATGCAGTCACATCATTTTTTTTATTCTAATAGTGGGAGTACATAATCAGTTCAAGTGCTGCACTAGTAAGGAGAGTTCAAGACAAATTATAAGTCATAGATAATTACTATTAATAGAAAATATGCATCAAGGAGAATGGAGTTATTAGATAAACATCATTGCAGTGCTTAGTAGCTCAGGAGCAGATAAAAGAAAGGAGAATGAGTTGCTTTGGGATTCCTCCACTCTGTAGTAGTTGAAAGGATTTTTTTAGAATCCTCTGTTCTTAGTTACATAAATGCAGATTTCACTTGAGAAGAGGTATGAGAAACTAGAGAACAATGCCATCTTGAAACAGTGCGATATTTGTCATTGCTGCAGGAGATGTGATAGCTCATCAGCCAAAGGAAAGGCTCACTCTTACTCTAATGCATCTTTCAGACTCAGCTGATCATGGTTGAACATTCGTAGAGCGATACTGTTTAAAACGGGAATTAGTTATTGAAAGCAAGATTTTGTGTACATGACCCGGCTGCTGCAGATTTGAATTTGCATAGAAGGGACATAATTTACTTGTTGTGTTAAGTTTTATGCCCTGCACTGCAAGAAATCTTCCCAAGCTTGCCCTCTTTTCTCTCAGCCCTATTTCAAACGGACAACTGACGGTGGTTCTACTGGGTGGCAGATAATTTTCCTTTAATATTACAAAAACCCCAAACCAATAAAATCAAACAAGAATACAACTAGAATAAACATCCTTTCATCTCAAAGAGAAAAGTTTGATTATCGAAACCCTTGATTTGCTTGATACTATAGTGCAATCTTCAATTGACCCACACTTCCTCCAAACATTTGTTGGGTGGTTTCCGTGAGCAGTGCTCATTATCTTAAGGTCACGTTCTCTTTCAGCCGTGAAGTAGGTGGCTGTTCTATTACACTATTGGAAAACACCTAAGATGGGAGACAAGAGACCAGAATGGCAGTGCTTTGGACAACCTGAAAAAAAGTGTAATTCAATCTCTTATTACACACCCTAAAGCATCTCAGTGCTAGCAAGGAACAGATTATTAACCTGACACATCAAGAGTTTTTAAAATTAACGTCTCTTAAATTGTCCAAACTATTGAAAAACTGCTTGTTTAAAAAAGCTTTTACAGAGACAAATAATAAAGACATCACTGCAGTAATTCTTTTTCTACATCAAACGTATCTGGCTTTATTGTGAATCCTTCCCCCATCCGTAACTAAACAAAATGAAAATTTTTCCCAGGTATTTTTAAAAAAGGCCTGGAGTTTTTTAAGACTAAATCCTTTGTGCTATTTGAAATCAACATGCTTGCTGTAAACAAGAAAGGTTTTCTTTATTGTGGCCTCTGTGCAACAGGAGGAAAAAGGAAGGCAAAGCAGAAAAATGAGGACTGAGGAATCTGGGTATAGGCTTTCCTGGCAGATTCAGAGGGGCTACAGTGTGATCTTTTAGTCAGGAGGGAATCCTTGGTAAGAAACATGTATCCTCAATTGCTCTGTTTGTTGGTTCGGTTGAAGTAAGTAGTGCAGGATTAGATATAAAACTTCTGGTCTTAAAAGGAGTTCTTCTATTGTTAAGTTCTATTCTTAAAATACCTCCATTATTTCTGGCAATCAATGACCTCACACTTAATGATAATTCTTGATACATTAGCCTGATTTCACCCTACTTTGCAGTCAAGGGCTGCAGAAGAGAAATGTTGTCTGGCATCTTCTAGTCTGCAGGCCCACAGGCAAGTAGGTATATACTATATTTTCCTTGGCTTACAAGTATTTCACAGAGGGATGATTTATTATCAATTTACAAATCCTATTCAGTGCAATTTTTGTAAAGGCAGAAGACTAGTAGGGAACTGAGCATTACAAAGGCTGTCTAGGAAAAGTAGCACCACAAGTGTTCATGCTTAGAGAATTGAAAACATTGTTGCTTAAAACAGTGTTGATCTACCACTCACACAGAACAATGAGGCAAAAATCTGACAACAGCTGTTTTCCACCTGAATCTCTTTTGAACACTGGTTCTTTCTGAAAAATGTGGAGGAGGTTGCACAGCCTTCTTGAGTCACAAGTACTTGTAAACTTTTTAACCCCAGAAATTTCTCATAAATGTTTTACTTTTCCTTTCCACTCAACCTTCATAGCTACACAGGGTGTGTAATTGAGTTGGTTAAGATATTTGGGAACTAATGCCTGTGGGATATTAGCTTGCGCAAGGCTGTTAGAAGCTGAGGAGGAGCACTCAGGCAGCAGCAACATGTGAGTTGGCATAAACAGTTCCCTGTGTTTTGTGAGTGAACAACAATCCCCATGGGAGTTGTACCATAAATCACAATCCTTATAACTGCTTCCTTGAGTCTTTGCTACGTTATACACGATTCCCTAGACACAGTTTCATGGCTTTTTTATCAGCACAAGCTCACAGACGCAAAACTCCCCTGTTGTACTGAACAGCAGTGCCAAGTTTGGCACAGTTTGCTCACCCTCTGTGTAAAGACATGTCTCAGAAGGGACATCTGTGAACTCAAGTGGGAGGCAATGACGGACCTCTCCTGCCAGCTGGCTGAGGGGCAGCATGGATGTCAACTGTGAAACATCTGTTCTTCCACCTGCAAAAGTCATGGTAGCAAGCTGCTTGCTGAGCAGTGGGGGAAAGAAACAAATGTATATTTTCTAATTATGCAATTTCACTCTCCTGCCTATTTTCCATTTGGGAAAGCAGAGCAAATTGGCACAACTAGAAGTTTTGCTTCACTAATACACATGTGGATGAAACTGGTGCCTGAATTACAGAACAGAAACAATAGTCAAAACAATTCTCAACCTCTACTCACTGTAATGAAGAGTTATGATGGCTAGTAATTTGACGCAAAGAAATTTAATAGTGTTGTAACAGAAAAGAGATGCCGTGAGGAAATATTCAAAGTCAAAGACTAGATTCCCTGATACGTAAAAATTGTTCCTTTTATAAGTCACAGCAGTCAGAAGAAATAGTTCATGAATTAGGGAACTAATGCTAGAGTGCTTTATTTATTGGAGGTATGCCAGAGCAGCTCCAGGATCTACACCCTTTTATTGCCTCCATTAGTCACAAGCTTGAACCGAAGCTTCATGGTGCTCTCTACAGTTCTACTTTTAAATCCTTGACCATTCAACTACTGCATAATGACACTGGCTAGGTAAACAAATAGATACCTGAAGTAAAACACATAACAACTGGTATTGATCCTTGCAGCATGGGTATTCTCCATCAAAAAAATAAGGTCACTGAAGACCCCTTATTGCAATTTTGGATCCCAAAATACTTCTCTGCACAAAATGTCAAGTAGAAAAGTGTGATAGCAAAGACTTAGCAACTTCAGCAAACCTTTTCAACTGTAATACTACATTCAGATTCACTGCCTGAATAGCATCCTCACACTCTAAGTCAGTCATTCCTAGAAGTCTTGATATGACACAAAATTTCATATTAAGGAGATTCATGTAGTAATATATTACCTTCTTCATTCAATTAGCATTTAAGAAAGATGTTCTAAATAAGTGATACTTCTCAAGGAAAGGAAAACTTTTGAGACAGAAACTTGGGCAAATAAAATACAAAAGGAAGATACTACTCTGGTCATAGATAGTAGGTCAAAAGCCTAAAAAATGTGCATATGTACAAAAACTGGAAGGATCCGTGTTAAAAAAAAAGTGAGGTGGCAATCATTAGATAAGGATGTGAAATTTCTGAATGATCCTCTCTTTGAATAAAGGTTATCCACAGTCAAATATGCCTTTGGAGCTGAACTTGTCATAAGCCTTCAGAACTAGATTTCCAGGCTCTCACTATTCATGTTTGGAGCTTTATTTCCAAGAGAGGGCAGCTGACAATGAAGTGCTATCATTGAGACCATAATAATAAACTTTTCTTTCAGGGGAAAAAAAAAAAGAAATGTAACATAAAAGTACTTAGAGATAATCAGGATTGTTTTGTGGTTGCTTTATGTTTATTTTGTTGGCTTTCTTAAAGATGGGAATATCTCTTCCAAAATCAATGTTTGAAAAATGTCCTCATAAGGCTGACTAAAATTAGAATGAACTCGAATAAACACAATTTCATATTAGTTTTCATCTGTTATTATATTCAGCTCTCCATTTAACTGTGAATGATCGTGAACAAAATTTGTTTCTCTTACTAATGATACAGTTCTCTTACTCTTTCATGTGGGATCACTCAGATTGAAACACACTAATGAGGCTTTCAGAGCCAAGCTCCCATTTCCCACTTTCTTTGAACATCGCTTCAGAAAGCAGAGTTGCTATTCATGGAAGCAGAGAAGAGAAAGAAGCTTTAGAAATGAACCAAGACAGGTCCAAGGGATGATCCTCAGGGTGCATCTCCACCTTGTAAAGCAAGAAGACTGCCTTGGAATGATGGAGGAAGGAATCTGAGCTATGTGCACTTGACAGCATCCCAGCTGTACCTAATGATTAGTTTTTCAAAGGTGTACAGCAGTCCTTAATTTGTAAAAGACCAGGGAAGTGATGAGCAATACTCATCCACGCTACATCTAAGTAATTCAGCTGGGAACCCAGCGGTTCCAACAAGCTGAGAACCAGAAAGACACCATGAATGGCCAAGAAAAAGTCTATAGAAGTTCACTGGTACACAGCAACATCAAACCTCTCTCTTTATCAAAACCAAAACAAAAGCCAAGATGGTCAGGCAGATACTTGATTATTCCATAACAGGGTTTTCGTCAAGATAAAATAAAAGTTACAAAAATGACATCTTGTTTGCAGCAATGCCTTAAGGCAGTAAGAGCACATGTATTAATAACAAGAGCCTAGGCAAGATACATGTGAAAGTTTAGGGTTAAGAAAACTTTTCCACTCCAATTCATCCACTGGAACTATATTTAATAACCTGGAATAGAGTAATTAGAAATCAAGAAGCCTACAGCAACAGAAAAATTTTAAATGAGAATCAGAAACTTACTCAGAAAAAGCATTTTAAGAATGCAGTTCTAAAAAAAGACAAAAATAAAAACCCGCAAATATTAACAGGAAAGCAGGGAAAAAAAGATGAACACCAAACATCATTCTAAAGCCTTGAGAAGGTGATTTCAAAGGAAACAGGGAGATAAATGGATGACAACATGCATATTAATAAGCCCAAAGCAATTCTCAATTACAGTTCATTATCATTAACCATTTGAAAAGTAAAAACCAGATAAACAACTCAGCCTACTCTAGCAGGAGTTGAAAATTGCCTGGCAAGAGATGCTTCCCTCTCAGGAATTCTAAGTAAAGGCAAAGAGCCTCTGAATGTAACACTTAGGATTCAATTCAGATAATGAAAAAGACTTGGAGAAAGGGGAATTGAGTTGCATTATCCAGAAGGACAAAAAGTAAGACCCAAAGACAACATGCTATTCATAATATTCTGAACCCTCCATTAAATACATCCTCCCATGCTGGCTCGCATTAATGCTCCAGTCTGCGCACCAGGTTGCAGTGCATTTTCCCTGACCTCTTCACCTTCATTTAACCTTACCATCTCACACCCAGCCCTGCTCATTCTGAAATAACACCCTGTCAGCAGGTTTTGGGGTCTGCTGATTGTTTTCTTGGTGCTCAGTCCTGTAGAAATCTTCCCTGAAAACTGCTGACTAAATACAATTCCCATGCAATTGCATACATGCTAGGGATCTATTCACAGTGCACACATTATAGGTTCAATGTCAAGAATTTCTTGCCTTGTAAGTATAAAATGAGTCACCTGCCCTGTATAGATCCTGATTTAAGTTTTGCAAGGAACAAGGATATCAGAAGGGGACAGGATTTAGAAAGTGAAAGAGCAAATTGCAGCTGGTAGATAAACCTTGGGAAGCAAAGGCTCATCACCCTTGCTGTAAAGAATACAACGCGCTCTACTTATCACACTGAAGAAGTTTTAGAAACTTTCCTTTTCCTCTCAGAGCCTGGGTCTTAACTACCATGGTGAGCATAAGCCACCACTCAGCCTCCCTGGGACAGGGGTCTATAAATTAGTAATAATCGCAAACCCAACGGGGTTTTGGTAACCTACAGGAGCACAAAATGAAGGAGCGGAGCACGTATCCACTCAGCAGCTTCTCATCTCTGCCATCTACCAAACCAAACAAGTTTTGCTCTTGAGAGTCTGGCAGCAAGCATTTAGTTCACAGACCAGATGAAGCACTTAGGGAAAAGTGCTGGAGCACTCTCCTGCAAATTAATTGAGAGTTTGGCACCTCTCAAGAGATTCCGAGAGTGCTATCTTGGAGTTATCTCCTCTGCTGACAGGAGAGGTGTAATTGTGCCTCCCCAAGGACAGTGCTCTCCCTCTAGGTCATCTGCAAGGGTTTGTGCCTTCAGCTGCTGTGGGAATCCCTGTGTAGCACAGGGGTCTCATGCACCACCCTCTGCTACCCCCAGCTGCATCGCCCATGAGTGGAAGGACTCCACCACCATGGGGCAGGTAGCACTTCTGCACTCAAAACTTCATCAATTGTGCAATCTGTTTTAAAAACATTTAACCTATATTCTAAACATGTTTCATTTGCATACAAAAAATATTATTATCTGCTCCAAAGCTTCATTAAAAAAAAACTTATAAGCCCTTTTCAACCAGACTTTGGACCATCCAGACAGAGACGGGATTGTCATGATTAACACAACTGCAGTTGCAGTTAGAATAGATGTATGTATGCCCTAATTGTCTATTTCAAACTCTGTCTCAAGGAAACAACTGGAAAGAGGCAGGCAAAGAAGGAGAAATCTTGCAATAATTCCCTATTAAAGCCAGAGAGGTCCAGTGGCATTACTTTTTTTTCCTTTGTTTTACTTATTCAATCTTAATTTCTTTTATTTTTCTTATTTTCAACCTCATAACTTCTGGTAAATCCTATGCATTCTTGGTATTTCCCTCTTTTCATGTTATAATATTTTCCACTTTGTAGCTTCATTTTACACAAAATAGGTAGCCATTTTGCTAGCCTCCCAAATATTTAAAACTTTTATAATTGGAGCTTGAAAAAAATGCATATCCCTCCACTCAGAAGTGGAATCATCAGTGATTTGCTTGATGTCAGAAATATTCATTTTAAGCTTTCTAAAGCATTCTGCTTGAAACATTTATTGCCAGCCTGCATTTAGTACAGAGGGAATAAAGTATTTGTCTGTCTCTAGATGATTAAATTTCTATGAAGGTTTTGTCAATAAAAAGCTGCGATCTTGTACCTACGTCAGAAATATAAACTGTTTGGGTTTGTTCAATGATGCGGTGTGATGAAGTTAGCAGACAAATGACTCGTTCAGAAGTTCCCTAAACACCGTACTGTTCCCTTTCATCAGAACAAAACCATTCTGAATCTGGCAAAATTGGGCAATCATTCTGTTCTGCACAGTACAGGCTTCATACTGCTTTTTAAAAAATTTATTTCATTTTCCCAAAGCTGGTATTGTGTAGTCCTAGTCAGAATTTCAGAACAAGAGCTGAGAGTCAGAACATAGAGGAACAAATCCGCTATCTTGAAACCTTATCTCTAATAAAATTAGAAGAAACAATCCTCAGTTCTACACAAATACTTTCAGTACCACCTCTAAGTGAAAATAAGTTGATTTTTCAAATTTTTAATAAGTAGGATACATACATACATGCAGTTGTTCAATATTTGCATTGATCATTAAAATTTAAGATTTGTATCCTGATATTAAGAGCATTTGATTGGTTTAAAATTATCCTTTAAAGAAATAATTACACAGCAACTCCTGTGTAGTACATAAACCTGAATTTTGTTACTTGGTTGGTTTTGGGGTTTTTTTAATTCAATGTTGGAACAATGTGTTATGCTTTCACATAAGAATAATAATTTTCCAAAGGAATTATTCTTTTGGTTTCTTGGGATGTATGTGGTGACTCCAAGTTTGGGGAAAACAGCACAAATAATTAGCCTGGACAAAGAACTCCAAACTACAAGACTTTTCATTCATAGAATCATAGAATAACCAGGTTGGAAGAGACCCACCGGATCATCGAGTCCAACTGTTCCCATCAAACATGAAACCATCAACCCTGGGGCGGTGCAGGGGTTATCGCAGTGAGCGCAGCAGGGGTGGTGGGTTTAGGAGACAATTTATTTTGATAAACTTGCTCGATATCATTCAAACAGTTAAACTGGAGTGAAGCTATCATGAGCTCTTTGACTGAGAAGGGTTCTAATGAAATATCTTTTAGGAATTTACAGTGCTTTTCCTACATTCAAATGTGTTTAAGCAGGGAGAGCTAGGGTAGAGCTCAGGGAATGGAGAAGCACACAATTACAAGACACATTCAAAGGAAGTACTCATCTTTTAAAGTATCCTCCCTACACTCAAGTCCACAACGTTCAGGTAACAAGTGAGAAGAATGCTGTAAAATTACTTTCCCTAGCAGAATTTTTTACAAAGGATTACCACCATTTTGGATTTGTTCATTAAGGATTTTTTTTTGTTTGTTTTATTTATAGGAGACAGACAAAGATTCACACAACTCACTGGAATCTCATATTTATGAAGTTCTGTTTACTTATAGTGACAGTGAGGTTTGTATGACTTCTGGCAAAAAAGAAGAGAAATCCCAGACCTCTTTACTACAGCCTGTAGAGAAGCCTCACCAACAGCTACTCCCACTCTTAAGTCAGTTACATACAGTGTACACCCATAATTTATTTGAGATATATTTTTTCCTGCAGCTTTTGCTAACCAACTTCAGTATTAAAGACATTTTCTGCTTTATTGTTCAATATTATAACAACACTGCATTGTTTAATTTCAGAAAGACATTTCAATGCAACATTTACTGCTGACAACTTCTTGCAGGCTACCAACAGAAGTTTTACCATTATTTTCAATGAGCAATAGCTGTCAAATTCATCTTAAGAAACATATTTTGCTGATGTGCCAGTAAGCAATAAGATTATAGGGGTATATTACCCATCTATCATTTCACTGTAATAAAACATTGGGTTTAACTGAATGCTTTGATGTCATCAGCATCCATGAAAATGGAGCATAACGAATGTGTGAATGGGAGACCTCTCCAATCTGGAAGTTAATTTGCATGACATTATGACCTTGTTTGCTTTGCAGAATATTAAAATATTCCTTTTAGAAAACACTGGTGTTTTGAATACCCAGGAAATGAAGTGCTGAGATCTTAATGGGTTATCAGTTATATTTCAGCTTCTCCAAATTTTTCCAGATGGGTGTAATAATAAAAAACCCCATCTTACTAAAGGAGAAAAGGTATTTTTTTTCCTGTAAAGATCCAGATGAACAATGCTAACATGTATTAAGGAAAAGTATTAAGCTACTGCCAGTCCTCCGTGTTAATATTGAACTACATTTCAATATTTGATATCCTTTTATATAATCTTTTATATTGTTTAGGATAAAATTACCTGCATTTTCAGTGTTTTAAAAAGCTGAATATTGCTGTTATATTTGTTAATGAATGAATATAATGAAATTAAGCAGGAACACACTTTGTTTCATCCAACAGAATAAAATCTTCAGCACTTATAGCTTTAAGTAAACAATAATAGTTTATTACCCCCAAAGACAACT
>WAAB01017237.1:0-10992 GCA_013389865.1 Piaya cayana | reverse complement strand
TCCGGAAGTTTAATGTGACTGTTTATTAGGAACATATTAATAACTCACTAGAAGCAGGCCTGGCCCTCCTTCCAATAATGAATTGTTTTTTCTGAATATGCTACACCATTTATGAAGTCATGTGTTGTCCTTTGGGATGAAAGAAGCAATGGATGTATAATACCTAGATGGTTCCAATGGATCTTGATACCTCAGCCCCACTTTTCTTTGGGAAGGGTGTTCTGGCTGGAGGGGAACCAAGTTCCATGGACAATCCCACCCCACTGCTACCACCAAAACAGCTGATTCTGCAGTCTTTGGGCCGGCAGTTTCACAGTGTTGCCATTTCCAGACAGTAAGTCAGCTTCCTTGGGGGTCCAACTTAAGTGCCTCTGTGTAAACACATGTAGCATGGGGAATAAACAAGAGGGGATAGAGCACACCTGCAGGGATCTCATTGGCATCACAGAGACATGGTGGGATAGATCCTATGACTGGAATGTTGGAATGGAGGGATACAGGCTCTTTAGGTAGGACAGGCAGGGGAGAGAAGGAGGGGGTATCACCCTCTATGTCAGTGATGAGCTAGAGTGCATGGAACTCCACCTGGGGATGGATGAGGAGCTGACCAAGAGTTCATAGATCAGGATTAAAGGGAGGGTATGGATAGGTGACATTCTAGTGGGGGCCTGCTACAGTCCACTGGACCAAGTAGAGCAAGCAGATGAGGCCCTCTATAGACAGATAAGGCTCAGTGTCACATTTACAAGCCCTCATGGGGGACCTAAGCCACTCGGATATCTATTAGAGGGATAACACAGCAGGGTCCAAGAAATGAAGGAGGTTCCTGGAATGCGTTGATAACTTCTTTTTCCAAGTACCGTGCTGGAACTTGTTCTCACCAACAAGGAAGGGCTGGTGGGGAATATGAAGCTCAACAGAAGCCGTGACTGCAGTGACCATGAAATGGGGGAATTCAATATCCTTAGTGCAGCGAGAAGGGCACACAACAAACTCACTACCATGGACTTTGGGAGAGCAGACTTTGGCTTCTTCAGGGATCTGCTTGGTAGGGCACCATGGGATAAAGCCCTGGAGGGGAGAGGGGCCCAAGAAAACTGATTAATATTCAAGGATCACCTCTTCCAAACTCAGGAGCAATGCATAACCAAGGTGCAGAAGGCAAGGACAGGGACTGGGAGTTCAAAGAACTGCCCACTGTAGGAGAGGATCAGGTTCAAGACCATCTAAGGAACCTGAAGGTGCACAAGTCCATGGGACTGATGAGATGCATCCACGGGTCCTGAGGGAACTGGCAGATGAAGTTGCTAAGCCATTATCCATCATATTTGAAAATTTATGGCAGTCTGGTGAAGTTACCGTTGATTGGAAAAAAGGAAGTATAACTCCCATTTTTAAAGAAGGAAGAAAGAAAGACCTTGAGAACTACAGGCCGGTCAGTCTCACCTCTGTACCCAGCAAGACCATGGAGTAGATCCTCCTGGAAACTCTACTGAGGCACATGGAAAATATGGAGGTGATTGGTGACAGCCAATATGGCTTCACTAAGGGCAAATTGTGCCTGAGAAATTTGGTGACCTTCTACAATGGGGATACAGCATTGGTAGATAAGGGGAGAGCAACTAATATCTACCTGGACTTGTGCAAAGCCTTCAACACTGTCCCGTATGACATTCTTGTCTCTAAAATGGAGAAACATGGATTTGACAGGCGGACCACTTGGTGGGTAAGGAATTGGCTGGATTGTCACACTCAAAGATTTGTGGTCAACAGCTCAATGTCCAAGTGGAGACCAGTGATGGTGTTCTGCAGGGATCAGTATTGGGACTGGTGTTGTATAACATCTTTGTCGCAGACATGGACAGCGGGATTGAGTGCACCCTCAGCAAGTTTGCTGACAATGCCAAGCTGTGTGGTGCGGTCGACACACTGGAGGGAAGGGATGCCATCCAGAAGGACTTTGACAGGCTTGAGAGGTGGGCCTATGTGAACCTCATGATGTTCAACAAGGCCAAGTGCAAAGTCCTGCACCTGGGTCGAGGAAATCCCAAGCACAAATACAGGTTGGGCAGAGAATGGATTGAGAGTAGCTCTGAAGAGGAGGACTTGGGGATGCTGGTTGATGAGAACCATATCCTGGGTACAGTGCCACCAGGAGTCAATTATTCTGTTCCCTGCGGAAAGCAATAACTTTAGCTCAGAGAGACACCTTTTAAGTATTGTATGAGCAAGTAAAACTTAAATCAAGCTTCCACTCCAAAGAAATTGCAACTCTGGAGACCTGTGAAGGGAAGTATCTGAAGCAACTCTCTCTGCTTAGACATTGTGTGATGAAACCCCTCTACAGAGGGAGCAGCATTATCAAGGGATCTGTCACTCCAGCCATGGATGAATGCTTCCTTTCCTCACTCCAACTCTCACTCTTATCTCAAATACATCTAAATCAGCTCTCAGGACTGTACAGGGGGAAATGCTCCTAGTGACTGACAACCTACTCATTTTTCTGATGAAACATGAAGTTGAAGCCCTGAGTACAAAAAAACAGTATATTTCACAAGAGGAGGGGATGTTAGTTCTGGTCTTCTGGCCATATTCCACATGGGTAATTACATTTCTACCTAGCTAAAATTCCCTCTGCTCTACCATTTTAATTAGATAGTAGTTTCTTGCTTGCTTGTCTAAAATCCCAGGTCAGGGTCAAGCCCCCACTGTCGAATTCAGCAACCCTATTTTGAGTAGAGCTACATAGGAATTTAAAAAATAATAATCTGGTTTTGTTTTCAAACTTATCCGTCATCATACCAAATGACGACAACTGACAGAGCCCAAAGTAAAGAAATCCTTCTTTGGCTTTCAGACCCTAATGTCAAGGATCTTTAGATCAACATCCTCCCAGCTCTGCTTTGCAGTCACAGAATTTCCAAAACAAACAACTCCATTCATGTGGTGACACTTNAAAAAAACAGTATATTTCACAAGAGGAGGGGATGTTAGTTCTGGTCTTCTGGCCATATTCCACATGGGTAATTACATTTCTACCTAGCTAAAATTCCCTCTGCTCTACCATTTTAATTAGATAGTAGTTTCTTGCTTGCTTGTCTAAAATCCCAGGTCAGGGTCAAGCCCCCACTGTCGAATTCAGCAACCCTATTTTGAGTAGAGCTACATAGGAATTTAAAAAATAATAATCTGGTTTTGTTTTCAAACTTATCCGTCATCATACCAAATGACGACAACTGACAGAGCCCAAAGTAAAGAAATCCTTCTTTGGCTTTCAGACCCTAATGTCAAGGATCTTTAGATCAACATCCTCCCAGCTCTGCTTTGCAGTCACAGAATTTCCAAAACAAACAACTCCATTCATGTGGTGACACTTGGAAAGGTAGTCTGATTGCCCAAATGAGAAGTACCCAGCAGTACCTCTTCATTTAAGCATCTTGGCTGGTGAGCACATTTAACATTTTGGAAGGTACTTAATAGTATCTGTACATTCAGATCTCTCATACTCAAGAGCATTAGTCACTGGAACTTTACTATAACAAGCCTTTTAGAAATTTTTTTGGGCCAGAACTTCTAACAGGCTCCATTTGAGCTAACCAAGATATAAATGTCCACCTGTATGAGAGAGACACCCTTGCAGTAAGGTAGTAAACTGTATGTTTACCGCCAACGGGACATTAAGATTAAAGTGAAACAAGATTTAATGGATTTGGCAAATTAGGTCCAAATTCATAAGTTTTTCAAGAAAAAGTTGTCTAACCATCTGTAGAGATTGGTAAACTACTGAAACAGAGGAGACCTATAGGTTTGACAGATAAAGCAAATTCAGGCAAATATTCTGCAAGGAAACATCTTCACAAAACTTTCCCTATTAATCTTGTTTTATGCAGAATCCGCTTTCCCTGATGTCTTGCAGTGTTATTTGGTCATGAAAAAAGCTTTTTCTTAATTTGTGCATACACTCCATTTGAACGGTCATAACTAATGGGCAACAGTCCCAGTAATCAGGCCAAAGATTTGCTTTCCTTTGCTTTTAAATGAATTATCAATGGATATAATTCTATTTTTAGTTGAATATGAAATTTCACAAGTAACCTGTTAAGCTCCCATTTTCAAGAGTGACTTTATTTCACATGTCAAGACAGGATGGGAAATTAGTTTTTCCCACAGACGACTCTGATTAGGGATTGCAAAGTGAGTGTGGCGCAGGGTGATTTTTCCTCCATCTTTTCCCTCACCCCACCAGCCTAGAGAGCACCTGACTCTGCTGACTAAGGAGAGCAATTCATTACCACACACAGGAGGGGTACAGGAAGTAAGATAAGTCATATTAAGTAGTTTGGCTGGCCTAAGAGAGAACAGGGAAAGCAAAATAATATTTAGCCCTTTTATTATTATTTCATCAGTAGATATCAAAGCACTTGAAAAAGGAGGTTGATGTGGTGGGAAAGGAGATAAATGCAAATTCCAAGTATCCTTTTGCAGAGGTGCCAGCAGGAATGCTGACTTTCATGACAGTCTCTTTCGACTGGATCTGCAGGGTAGAGAAATGAACAGGTCCATCCTTCAGTAAAATACAGAATTAACACACAGATCTCAAAGTACATTTCAAACATTATTTACTTACCCACTGTAACCCTCTTAGGGATTGGGAAAATGTAAGATCCAACTGGAGAGAGCAAGATGGAGATTATCTATTACTAATAAATGAGCAGGCAGATAGGATGCATTGCCTTAGTCAGAAGACAAGGGCTGATTTTCACCATGGTTTAACTGCTTGAGAAGCAATAAATAGACTAGTTGAAGGGCTCTGCTGTTTTTAGCCCATGGAAAATCCAACCCATTCTGAGGTATTTCTAATGTAATCCAGTGGATGAATGGGAGTCATTGGAGTAGAAAGCAGCCTTGTGCTGCTGTAGATGAACATCACAGTGTGGCTCCTCTGCTAAAAATCCTTCACTGGGTGACCTGATGGTCCTAATACAAGTGAACTCATCAGTGATATTAGGACTGGAGGCAGTCTGGGCTGCAGTAATCACACACTGATGGAGCTCAAGGTCTAGAGGGATATGGGACAGGCAAGGAGTAGAGTCAGGACCCCAAATTTCAGGAAAGCACACTTCCAGCTCTTCAAGGAGTTACTCGGTAGGACCACCTGGGACATGGTTCTCGGGGACAAGGAAGCAGAACAGAGCTGGAAAATATTTAAGAATGCTTTCCATGAGGCACAAGAGCACTCAGTCCCTGTATGTAGGAAATCAGGCAGGAAAAGGAAGAGACCAGCATGGTGCTGTCAAAACCTGCTGGTCAAACTCAAGAACAAGAGGCAACTACACAGGCAGAGCAAGCAGGGACAGGGAACCTGGGAAGTGTAAAGGGACACTGGCCAGTTGTGCAGGGATGAGGTCAGGAAGACCAGGGTGCAGCTGGGGCTGAACTTGTCAAGGGAAGTGAAGACCAACAAGAAGGGCTTCTACTGGTATGTCAATCAGAAAAGGAAGGTTAAAGAGAACGTACCCCCACTGACTGTTGAAAATAGTGACCTCATATCAACAGACGAGGAGAAAGCTGAGGGATTAACAATTTTTTGTCCCAGTCTTTACTGACAACCACTCTCCTCACCCCTCCTGGGTCATGGAACAGGAAGATGGTGACCAAGGGGGTAAACCCCCTCCCACTGTAGAGGAGGTTCAGGTTCATGACCACCTGAGGAACTTGAACATATATAAGTCTATGGGACCTGAGATGCATCCCAGAGTCCTGAGGGAATTGACAGATGTGGTTGCCAAGCCATTCTCCATGATATTTCAAAAGTCATGGCAATCAGGAGAAGTCCCCAGTGACTGGAAGAAGGGTAACATTGTGCCCATTTTCACAAAGGGTGGAAAAGATGACCCTGGAAAATACCGACCTGTCAGTCTCACCTCTGTGCCTGGGAAGATCATGGAATGGATCCTCCTAGAAGCTATGCTAAAGCACATGGGGGACAGGGAGCTGATTAATGGCAGCCAGCATGGCTTCATCAGGGGCAAGTCCTGTATAACTAACCTAGTGGCTTTCTATGATGGGATGATCACAGCAGTGGACACAGGAAACCCAGCATATGTGATCTATCTGGACTTCTGTAAAGCCTTTGACATGGTCCTGCACAACATCCTTCTCTCTAAATTGGAGAGACATGGATTTGATTGGTGGACTATTTGGTGGATAAGAAACTGGTTAGATGGTTGTATTCAGAGAGTAAACGGATGGAGATCTGTGACAAGTGGTATTCCTCAGGGGTCCATACTGGGATCGGTGCTGTTTAATATCTTCATCAATGATATTGACAGTGAGATTGATTTTATTATCAGTGACCCAAATGAAATTAGGCAGTAAACTCCATTATATCAGAGAATCAGAGAACCAGAGAATCATAGAATAGTTTGAGTTGGAAGGGACCTTAAAGATCACCTAGTTCCAAGCCCCCTGTAATAGACAGGGGCACATCCCACTAGATCAGGTTACTCAAGGCCCCTTCCCAACCTGACCTTCAACACTCCCAGGGATGGGGAATCCACAGCTTCCCTGGGCCACCTGTTCCAGTGCCTCACCACCCTCATTGTGAAGAATTTCTTCCTAATGTCTAGTCTAAATCTTCCCTTCACTGTGCTACTTTTCCAACATCTGTCAGGGTGGTTGAAGTCTCCAAGTAGGATGAGAGCTTGTGAGTGTGACGCCTCCTGTAGCTGGAAGAAGAAGGCTTCATCGGTTGGCTCTCCTTGATCAGGTGGCCTGTAGTATACACCAACCACAAGGTTCCTGTTGGTTCCTTGGTCTTTTATTCTGACCCACAAGCTTTCAACCTGTTCGTGGCTACTCTTCAGTTACAGCTCTTCACATTCTATCCCTTTCCTGAGATAGGCCTCCTCCCCGGACTGTCCCTTCTGAACAGCCTAATTTAATAGTGCTGAAGAGATACTGCTTGGTGATGAGACATACACCCTGCCCAACATAATGAATCCTGTCTCCAAGACTGGGCAGGGATTTCTCACTGGACACGGTGTGGGAACATTTTACAGAGAACAAGGCCTGGATGCTGTGAGATTGTTTGATACTGAACAACTAACAAGACCTTGAAGCAGAGAGCTGAAAGATAAACAAATACCAGCTGGGAGGTATGCAGCAGCTGGTTCAGTGGGAACGAGTACCAGCTGAAAGAAAAACAATTAAAGAGAACTAACAACATAGTTAATTTTNAACAGACATGGGGGTTACAAGACAAGACAGTGTGAAAGGGCACTCCAGCTCAGGGGATCTGGCATGTACAGAACTAACACATTCCATCAAAATAAATAAGTTCACAAATCCCACCACATTCATCCAGCATTTTTTTTTACGTTTTTCTGCACTGAGTCAAGATCTGTGTCCTCTGATGAGGACAACCTACTGAGCCAGGAGGTTTTCACAGAATCACTGAATGGTAGGGGTTGGAAGGGGCCTCTGGAGATCATCTAGTCCAACTTCCCTGCTAAAACCTAGAGTAGGTTGCACAGGAATGTGTCCAGACATGTTTTGAATATCTCCAGAGAAGGAGACTCCACAACCTCCCTGACAGTTTTCTACATGTTGAAAGAATAAGGCAACAACTTCTGCAGAGAGTAAATTAATGATAGCCTGGAAATTTGAATTTTGGAGGAAACTAGGAACTGGGCCGCTGACCACAATTCTTCACCCTCAAGGATCCTTTCCTTCCTTCCTGATGCTCTCATACTCTTGGAAAGTTCCAATTCAAAAGGACTGAGAAGTTATATGGGAAAAATCAGCATCAGCTGAAACCCACACTACCAAATCTGTGTTAATTGTATGGATTGCATGAGCCAGTGTGTACCTGGCTAATTAATTGTGCATCTCCTTTTGTCTCCTGTCCTGCATGGAGCCTCTTCAAGCATGGTGGTGAAGTTTTCAGATACAGACAAGGAGCATACAATGAGACACATGCAGCAAATGGCAGGAGAAATGGACATGTTTAACCCCGTGGCCATCCAGTTTGGAGCATATGGCACCTATGCACAGGTAGTAAGTATAGAGACTGGCCCTATACATGTTTGTGGGAACAGGGGTAGCACCTAGAATGGCACAAAGCACAAATGAGCAAAAGAACAACTGAACAGAGGAGGAACCAGTGATTTCTCTGTTAAACCAATTAAACAATGGAATCCAAATGAGCCATGACATCTAGGGTAAGAGAGGGCATCTCCCTTAGAGGTGCAATGCCTGCTTCTAGCAGTAACCAAACCCTGGTCATATGTGTATCCATGCAAGACACTTCCTATGGGGTCTAAGCCGTTGCTGTCAAATTCAAACACAACTAGCATTTGAGTTTTGAAAAAATATGCCCTGAATTCATCTCACACTGCTTCTCTGTCCCATGTCAGCACCATCTAGCTCTAGAGAAGGTTTATGAGGGCACAAATACGTTTCTGGCCTTCCTCTGCTAGAGGCCACACAGAGTTGAACAGGGGAGATGACTCTCTGCTCCTTTTGGCCAGGTCCCTGCTGCCTCATGCATCCTTGTGGGTGTCTTTTGAGTGGTCATCACTGGATAAAATGGAATCTGTTTACAGAAATGCTTTTAGGTTCATGAAAGCATGCTAGATAATACTAAAATGAACAAGTAGACATATGTGGGCATACAATCGTGGCTTCCCAAAACACTATGATTTAAGCACACTGGGGAAACACATCAACTCTTTAAAGCAGTGTGGCACTGTCTGACTTCAAGTATCCTACCTAAATGTCTAACTCAGATCCTTGGACCCTGAGAAAATGTGACTGTACAGGGAGCTGGACTCCTGACAAAGCCCTGAAACGGATGTCTCTGGCACCTTAGGATACATTTAATAAGAACCTGGAAGACAAAATCAGGTCCTTGTACTGCCAGGTATTTCAGAGGAAGGTAGAGGTGATCCCTACAGCAGGCAGAAACAATACTGCCAGGTGACTTTGGCTGCCTTCTCTGGAACAGATTAAACAGGAACATTTGCTGGCAGTGACAGTGCACCTAGAAGGCATTTCATCCAGTTGGTGGTAAAATGTGGCCCTCTTGTACTTTGTGCTGGATTTTTGTGCAGAAGGGAAGTACCATTAATCCCAGAATAACACCTTGTGAATGAGACTAAATGACTTGCATTAGGTAATACAGGGCCATCTCAGGAATCACATTCCAGTGTACCTGTACTCCCTCCAGCACACTGATCGCAAGGCTCTGCTTTCTTCCCTGCCTATTTCCTTCACATACTTTGGCACCATGGACTTCCCATCACATTCACATGATTTTTTTTTTTTAACTCGAGGGCCTAGAAATTTCTGTCCTCCAATAAGTGTCATGTGCCTCAATGGACATTTGGCACAACTCAACCTGCCCTTCTCGTAGTCCATATAGAGTCAAGATGTACACCCTTCCCAATAGACAAATTCCATTTTTCCCTATTCATTTTTATTCCCGATCAAAAAGAATCTTTCCCTCTTGCTTTGTCCCTTGCTCTCCTCCTCACACAATAAAAGAGCTATCCCCTCCCGATCTGGTTTTGTTTAACTGTCTTTATGGCTGGAGAAGGCTGCAGGATGGGCCAAAGAGATAGTAAGTCACAGCTGAGCCCAGGCCAGTAGCTTGTCAGGGGCATGCAGCATCTGTGCCCTTATGCATCAGAGGAATTAACAGGAGGCAGCCCATAGGCAGCTGGGGACAAACAACTGCAGAGCTTGTCACATAGATGTGGTTCCAAAGTTATGCTACAGGCATGAATCAGGCAGTTGGAAAGGAGAGAAAGACATGACTGTCCTGATGCTCCAGACCAAAAACTCTTCTTGTATAATTTTTAATCTAGAGAAATTGTAGAATCATAGAATCACTAGGTTGGAAAAGACCTCTTGGATCAATGACTCCAACCATTCCTATCTGCCACTAAACCATGTCCCTGAGCACCTCATCTACTCAACTTTTAAATACCTCAATGGATGGTGACTCAACCACCTCCGTGGGTAGCCTCTGCCAGTGTCCAATGACCCTTTCCATGAAAAATTTTGTTCTGATGTCCAGCCTGAACCTCCCCTGGTGCAGCTTGATGCCATTCCCCCTTGTCCTGTCCCCTGTCACTTGGGAGAAGAGACCAGCACCCTCCTCTCTACAATCTCCTTTCAGGTAGTTATGGAGAACAATAAGGTCTCCCCTCAGCCTTACCTAGGCTAAACAATGCCAGTTCCCTCAGCCGCTCCTCATAAGACTTGTTCTCCAGCCCCTTGACCAGCTTCATTGCTCTTCTCTGGATACGATCCAGGACCTCAATGTCTTTCTGGTAGTGAGGTGCCCAAAACTGAACACAGTATTTGAGCTGTGGCCTCACCGGTACAGAGTACAGGGGGAGAATCACTTCTCTGGTCCTGCTGGCCACACAGTTTCTGATACAAGCCAAGTTGCTGTTGGCCTTCTTGGCCACCAGAGCACACTTCTGACTCATGTTCAGTCGGCTGTCGACCAACACCCCCAGGTCCTTCTCCTCCAGGCAGCTTTCTAGCCAGTCTTCCTCTAGTCTGTAGCACTGCACAAGGTTGTTGCACCCCAAGTGCAGGACCTGGCATTTGACCTCATTAAACTCCATGCCATTGGTCTCAGCCAAGCGATCTAGCCTTTTCAGATCCCTTTGGAAAGCCTCCCTACCCTCCAGCAGATTGACACTTCCTCCCAGCTTAGTGTTTTCTACAAACTTGCTAAGGGTGCACTCTGATAAATGGGCATATGACATAGAGGAGAAGTTAGAAAAACTTAGAGGACTTAGCTCACTGAAATGTGCACTGTCTGCTAGTAAAGGCTTCAAAGACCCTGAGTGTTGATAAGGAAGTAGCTCGTTTGCAGACATTCACTGATAAGGGAAAAGCTGGAATGTGAGCAACAGCAGAAAACTGACTGCATCCTGCTCTGCAATTCTGGAGCTCAACCAGGATAAGACTGCG
>WAAB01017236.1:858-15168 GCA_013389865.1 Piaya cayana | reverse complement strand
AAGTGCAAGGTCCTGCACTGGGGATGGGTCAATCCCAAGCAAAAATACAGGGTAGACTGAGAAGGACTGAAGGGGATGTTGGAGGATGAGAAGCTGGATATGATCTGGCAATGTGCGCTTGCAGCCCATAAACCCAACAATATAGAATCATAGAATCATATAATAGAATAGTTAGGGTTGGAAGGGACATTAAAGATCATCTAGTTCCAAGCCCCCTGCCATGGGCAGGGGCATCCCACTAGATCAGGTTACCCAAGGTCTTTGAGCCTGGAGTGCCAGCATTCCCGAGTCTGGCTGGGATGGAGTTAACTTTCTTCATAGAACCCGTATAGTGCTGTGCTTTGCATTTGTGGCTAAAATGGTGTTGATAACACACCAATGTGTTGGCAACACACCAATGTGTTGGCTGTTGCTGAACAGCGCTTGCGCAGCATCAAGGCTGTCTCTCCAAACACACCACCCCACTGCCCCAAAGTAGGCTGGAGAGTGGACAAGAGGTTGGGAGTGTACACAGGCAGGACAGCTGACACCAAATGACCAGAGGGATATTCCATACCATATGATATCATGGCTCAGCAACAGAAGCTGTGTCCCCTCCTAACCTCTTTCTAGCTACAAATACAAAGTGCAGCACTATGAGGGCTGCTATGGAGAAAGATAACTCCGTCCCAGCCAGACTCGGTATGCTGGCACTCCAGGCTCAAAGAAATAAGCACTCAGAAATAAGCACTAGGTAAAGATAATATGGTTTCAGTTTCTTCCTCTTCTTCCAATGCACCTCCAGAGATGTATGGGCCACCATGATCCCTGACACTGTCATTCCCCCCCACCCCCCAATTTGCATTAATTGTTTTGTTCCCTTCATTTTCCATTGCCTAGTTTGGACTAAGGGGGCAACTCCAATTAAGTAAGCCATTACCATGCTCTAGAGCGGCTACTTGGCTCTCTGCTTCTCACACCCGCATCTGGTCTTGTATTACAACTCCATTCTAAAAGAGGCCAGCATGCAAAGGCACCCCCCCACATCAATGTGGTGCATTTTTCATCCATTCCTTGTAGTTATGTGGTGGTTTGACCCCAGCCAGCAGCAAGGCACCCACCAGCTGCTTGGGTTTCAGTTCCCAAGCCACTAGAGGATTCATCCAAGCCAGGCACTGAGCCAAAGGCACCCATTCCTCATCCCACCCAGGCAATGGAGGTTCAGGAGTCACTTTTCAGGTCCCCTTGCTCTTATGTCAGAACATATTTGAAAATGTCCTACCTACCTCAAGTAGGAGTACTAAACATGCTTCCTGCCAGACTCACCCCCAAGTGCCCACCTTCACGATCTGCAAGATTACACTTGGGCAAACACATTTGGCAGCTGTAGGTGGTCTCCGTGTTGTGGACATTTGTTGGATGGATGCACTACAGTTCTACAGTCCTCTTTTCACAGTCCAAAGCTTCCTTCAGATCCCACTTCTGACAACAGTTTTAGAAATGTCATTGTTCAGGTCTGGACAACAAACCTTCCAGACTACTTCATCTTTAGTTATTGTTGGACTTCTCTGAACTGTTGTGCATTGATTGGTGTAGAGAGTCGCCAGGCAAATAGAATCATAGAATCATAGAATCATAGAATAGTTAGGGTTGGAAGGGACGTTAAAGATCATCTAGTTCCAAGCCCCCTGCCATGGGCAGGGGCATCCCACTAGATCAGGTTACCCAAGGTCCCATTCAACCTGGCCTTGAACAACTCCAGGGATGGGGCATCCACAACTTCCCTTGGCAACCTGTTCCAATGTCTCGCCACTCCCATGGTGAAGAAATTCCTCCTTATATCAAGACTAAATCTGCTCCTCTCCAGTTTATACCTGTTCCCCCTCGTCCCATCACCACAAGCCTTTGTGAACGGTCCCTCCTCAGCTTTCTTGTAGGCCCCCTTCAGGTACTGGAAGGCTGCTATAAGATCTCCTCGGAGCCTTCTCTTCTCCAGCCTGTCCTCATAGGGAAGGTGCTCCAGCCCTTGGATCATCTTTGTAGCCCTCCTTTGGACCCCTTCCAACAGTTCCGTATCCTTCTTAAGTTGAGGATTCCAGTACTGGCCACAGTACTCCAAATGAGGTCTCACAAGAGAGGGATAGAGGGGCAGAATCCCCTGCCTCCACCTGCTGGCCACGCTTCTTTTGTATGCAGCCCAAGTTACGCTTGGCCTTCTGGGCTGTGAGCGTACATTGCCAGTTCATGTTGAGCTTCTCATCAGTCAGCGCCCCCAAGTCCTTCTCCACAGGGCTGCTCTCAACCACGTCATCCCCCATCCTGTACTGAAATTGGGGATTGCCCCGACCCAGGTATAGGACCTTGCCTTTGGCCTTGTTGAACCTCACGAGGTTCTCACAGGCCCACTTCTCACACCTGGACAGGACCCTCTGGATGACATCCCATCCTTCCGATGTGGCAACTGCACCACTCAGTTTGGTGTCATCTGCAAACTTGCTGAGGGTGCACTCGATCTCGCTGTCAATATCATTGATGAAGATATTAAACAGCACTGGCCCCAGTATGGACCCCTGAGGGACACTGCTTGTCACGGATCTCCATCTGGACTTTCAACCATTGACCGCTACTCTTTGAATGTGACCATTCAACCAGTTTCTTATCCACCGTACCGTCCACCCATCAAATCTATATCTCTCCAATTTAGAGAGGAGGATACACACACAGAATCACACACAAATAATCACTAGGTTGGAAAATACCCACTGGATCATCTAGTGCAACCATTCCTATCAATCACTAAGTCATGCCCCTCAGCACCTCACCCACTCATCTTTTAAACACCTCCAGGGAAGGTGACTCAATCACCTCCCTGGGCAGCCTGTTCCAGCCTGAATATCCCCTGGTGGAGCTTGAGACCATTCCCTCTTGTCCTGTCCCCTGTCACTTGGGAGAAGAGGCCAGCTTCCTCCTCTCTGGGGAGGTCTGCAGAGAGGTCCCTCTGTTCCTTTTAGAAGGGAATCCTTTGGGCATAAAGATTCCACTATTGTGTGTTATGCTGGGGTGAGCGGCCAATGCCTTGGTGTACGTGCAACGTTAGCAGCAAGCATGGAACAAACGGCTGATGTTGTCATGCTTGCTAGCTTGTTGAGACCTTGGAATCTTTATTAAGACCCGTGGGTTAATAGGAAAGGAATGCACTAGGCGGAAAACATGAAGATAAGGGGAACATCTGTGGAAAACAGGGGGGTTTCACTCTGTCGCTGTACTGCAGGATTCTCACGGGTGGAAATTCACTGGGATAGCTGTTACTGGATACAGAGGCACTATATAAGGTTTGCACCCACTACTGTGGGAGGGGGTTTACCCTGCTGGACATCCTCTTGCATTCCCATAACCCAGGAGGGGTGAGGAGAGTGGTTATCGGTGAAGATGGAGGCAAAAAAGTTGTTGAGTACCTCAGCCTTCTCCTCGTCTGTTGATACGAGGTCACCATTTCCAACCATCAGTGGGGGTATGTTCTCTTTGACCTTCCCCTTCCGATTCACATACCTGTAGAAGCCCTTCTTGTTAGTCTTCACTTCCCTTGCCAAGTTTAGCTCCAGCTGCGCCTTGGCCTTCCTGACTTGCTCCCTCCACATCCAGGCAGCATTCCTATACACGTCCCAGGTTCCCTGTCCCTACTTACAATGTCTGTGCAGTTCCCTCTTCTTCTTTAGTTTAACCAGCAGGTCTTGACTCAGCCACGCCGGTCTCTTCCCTTCCCTGCCTGATTTTCTACATATGAGGACTGAGCACTCTTGCGCTTTGTGGAAAGCATCCTTGAATATTTTCCAGCTCTGTTCTGCTCCCTTGTCTTGGAGGACCACGTCCCAGGGGATCTTACTGAGTAACTCCTTGAAGAGCTGGAAGTCTGCTTTCCTGAAATTTAGTGTCCCGACTATGCTCCTCACCTGTCCCATAGCCCTCTGGACCTTGAACTCCACCAGTGCATGATCGCTGCAGCCCAGGCTGCCTCCGATCCTAATATCACTGATGAGTTCGCTCATATTGGTGACCATAAGGTCCAGTATTGCATCTCCTTGGGTGGGGGTCTCTATCAGCCAGAGTAGTCTTGTATACATTTAGTTCTGCTATTTCTGCCAACTATGTGTTTTTATAACACCTGCTTCCTTGTGCTTTGTCTAACAAAGGTTACAACCGTAACAACTACATAGCAACATACCGAAGGCCAGGTCAAACAGCGGGTCTCCAACATTAATGTAGTTATTTGAGTGATGTCAGCTCAGTAGGCCAAGACAACCAGAGGAGGGAAGAGAGCACAGGGAGCAGAGACAGCACAGTTAGAGAAGGGGGGCCAGGGGAGCAGAGAGAGAGAGAGTGTGCAAGGGGGTGAGTGGGTGGGGGAGGGAGCATTGCACGAGAGCGGGGACAGGGCTGAGGGATTTTACAAGTGTAGCATCTCTCTGTCTCCTTCCTTTCTTGCCTTCAGAAATCTTTACAAGTTGGGTTTGTTTGGATTTTTTTGAATACCTAAGGTCTAAACCCCTCAAGTTCATGCCAAGGTAAAGTTCTTAACCGCTTTGATTTAGACATTCCAACAGTTATAGCCCTCATGAATGCCTTAATTTCTACAATTTGAACATTAAACTCATACAAAGAAGTTGATTCTTAAAGACTTTAATTTTTTTAAAAAGCATTCAAGACTGTCTTCTAACCAATGTGCATCACCAGCAGGTTCAGTGAAAACAACAGATTTCTTCCTAGTATGACACTTATAATACCAAAAGCATACTATGAGAATTCACGCAGCATAAATTGGTACATAGCATCACTTGGTACAATGTTTTACAAGAACAAAATTAAACTCTAACATTAACTGCTATAAAAACAACATTTCCAACTTGTAAAAAGCCATCCTGACACATGTTGAAAAACTATGCACTAACAGGTCAGTTTTATACAGATGAAGCAATTAAGGGCTTGAAAAACTATTTACATGCTTTCCTGGTATTAATTGGACAAACATACAGAAGTCAGTTTAAAACATGCTCTAACTCAGTCTCCTGTTTCCTGAATGGGATTTTGAGATGTGCATTGCTTATTAATACTGGATAAAACCATCAGCAAAGCATTTAAATACTTTTTCAAATGAAGAGTAAAGGCAATTTAATGTTAAAATTGAATCTTAAAATGCTATGCTTATAAAATTTTTAAAACTTTTGATCCATAGATTTCAAATGCAAAGCTTAATAACTTATATTTTGTATTAAAAAAATACTCCAGTGGCATTTCTTTTCAAAGAGATTCCTTTGGATTTTCAAGCTCTCTCTCTTCACCTGATGTTCTAGAAAAATAATAAAGCAACATTAATAGCTATAGAAAGAATCTTAGACATAAGTCTTATTTTAAAATTCATTGACCTGGAATAAGACTAGAATCTAAGTGTGTTGATGCACATTCAGGAGCAGGTGAATTTGGTAGACTGAAGCAGTTAGTGATGCCAGCTTCTCTCCTTGAGAGGACTGTGTGTCCCACCCCCAATCCTGTGTCCCCATGTCCCCATCCCCATTCCCCCCCGCCCAAACTGAGATCAAGTCAACATGCCAAGCTCTGAACTTGCAGTTATTCAGGATCTGATTTGCATTCCATTCAGGCGTTCCTGAATAATAAGGCAAACAGTTTTTTACTGTCGTTTTTGACACTGGTACCAATACCAAACTCAATACCGTTGGAAGCGTAGATGATGGAATCCAGTATTCTTTTTGTGCTGGGAAAAGAAAAGGAAGTTTGTGTTGACTGCAGGACCATGCCGTCAGCAGCACGCACATTCAAACTTGTAGCTTCCTTTCACTCCAACCAGCACTAATGTATTGGTTTGCTAGAAAACTTTTCACATCCTCCTGGATTTTAGCAATGGGATTTCTTCCACTGAGTTATAAAACCTGAATGATTGCAGCATATTGCCCCAAGTTGTTTGGGGTGACCATTGCAACAATCATTTGAGGTTTACTTTCCCCCTTATGAAACAGAGTGCTTTGTCTCAAAAATTTATGAATTTTTGATCGAGAAACTGTTGGGCTTTTTATGCATCCTCACTCTATTAAACTAGTTTGTTTAATTTTTTTTTTAGCAGTTTAGAAACATATTTTACGCAATATTTTAGGAAACAAGTAAGAAATAGTTGCTTTATGGGGAGAGGGTCTGTGATTTTAATTTGTGAATTGCTTTTTTTAAATTAGGCTGAAAAACAAACTGAAACTGTGGAAGCTGCAGTGGTAGCAGCTGCAGTAGCTGTGACTCAAAAAGTAAGCCCTAAAAGAGGAAGACCAGCAGGTAAGTTTAAACAGAAAGGAATTTTATGATTTTTTTTTCCCATACAAAATAACTTAATAGAGATGGTCGGAGGATTTATTGTCCCCAGTTCTCCAGAGTATTACAGAATATGTACTAATGTGCAAAATTCCATTTATATACATATATATGTGTGTGTGTGTGCACACACACAGAGAGATCTAAATGATCCTACATGGCAACCTGAGGTATTTAGCAATTTAGCACATAAAGAACCTTAAAATGTTTATGGTTATGCTGCGTCCTCTGAAATAAGGATCATTGTAGGATTCTGCTAACTTACAGACTATGCAATATGACTTCTGTTTCACTGTGGCTTCACAAAGATTTATATTAATCAAAGTTGTATAAGATTCATACTTAGGTTGCGATAGAATATCCACAAAACAAGTTTTAAATAAACGGGGAGAGGGAGACTGTCTACAGGTAGAGCTCAGAGGACAGTCAAAAGAAGTGAAGAGCTGGAGAGATTTTGCTAAAAAAGACGTTTAAAGGCAATCTCTGTAGACTGACAGACAACTGAGAAGAAAATATAGCTAGTAGAAGCAGCGTGTAATTTAAAAGATTTTGCTAATAGTTCTGCAGTACTTGTTTGTGAAAGTACCAATGACTTAATTGCAATTTTTATGGCAAGCTTGCAAGTATTCTTGAAAGAAACATTTTAAATTTCTTTACTACTGACATGGGAGAAGTTATTGGAGCACTTACATATGCTATATGAGCATTTAGTCTGGGAAACGGGTAATCTAATACTTTATACTCACCTGTATCTGTATTATGCAAATAACTTTTAGAAAGCACAACCACACTTAGCTCCCAAAGCAAACTATTTAAGACTAGATGTGAGGAAACAAAGTATTACCTTAGTGCTTCACCCACTTTCAGTATATTTATTAAATGAACTTTTAAAATATTTTAGTTTGTGTGGGATTATATTGATCATTCAAATGAATTGTGTTTACACAGGCTATTGTCTGTAAGAGCAGGAAAGGACCTTTACAAGAGATACTTTGGCACCACTAGATGTGTTTGGCACCTTATGGGAAATGTGTTGCTAGTCATGGCTGCCCCATCCCTGGAGGTGTTCGAGGCCAGGTTGGATGAGGCTTTGAGCAACCTGATCCAGTGGGAGGTGACCCTGCCTGTGGCAGGAGGTGGAACTGGATGATCTTTAAGGTCCCTTCCAACCCAAACCATTCTATGATTCTATGATTCTATTCTGTGATATACTTTGCGGCATTCTCTCGCATAAATATGTTCATTGGGGATAGCAGATAAGTATGTTCCATAAATTTCGGTCCACAGTGGCAGCATACTAAGTATTTTCATTTTACAGAATTCAAAGGGTATAAAGATCAAGAAGGAGGATAAACTATTTAGTTCACTTTTACACTGAAACATGGTGAATTGCACTGGGTGGAAAAGTCCCAGGAACAGATGTTTTAAACCCCTTAGACTGCTATCTTAAAGTACCAAAGTGTTGGTTGAGATTTTAATTTTTATCGATTAAACTTTGATACACAGTTCCAACAGTTGATTTTTTTTTTTTTAGATAGAATATTTACCCTACTAAGTTTGACTCAATTGTTGCTTCTGTCTGTTGACATGAGAAACAATCCTTTTAGATAGGAATGGGTGGTAGCTGTAGACTAACCTGTTCTTTTTATGTAATTAGCTACTGAAGTAAAGGTTCCGAAACCAAGAGGGAGACCCAAATTGATGAAACCAATTTGTCATTCAGGGACCAACATGTGAGTTGGCTTTCTATATAAAATGTCTGTCTTTATTGTAAACCAAGTGGTTGCATTTGATGAACTGTCATAAATTACTGAGTTCCTGCCCATCATTTTCCTTGTAGTACTCAGTGTAAGCTGGATGTTGCAGTTGGGATGGGTGGACAAAGAGATGGGTAAAAAAGTGGTTGGAAGATTGGGTTCAGAGGATAGGGGTTAATAGGTTGGTTTCTACCTAGAGGCTGGTAACAAGTGGAATACTGCAGGGTCTATCCTGGGACCTGTCTTGCTTAACATCTTTATCAGTGACCTGGAGGAGGCGACAGAGTGCACTCTCTTCAAGTTTGCAGATTGCATCCAACTGGGGTTGTCCTCAACATACTTGAGGACAGAGCTGCCATCCAGAGGGAACTAGACAGGTTGGATGAACAGGTTGACAAGAACCTCATGAAATCCAGCCACCACAAATGCAAAGTCCTGCTCCTGGGAAGGAAGAAGCCCTGGCAATGGTACAGGCTGGGGACTGACTGCAGAGCAGCTCTGCTGAAAAGGACCTGGGGATCCTGGTAGACAGAAAGATGACCATGAGCCAACAGCGTACCCTGACCGCAAAGGAGGCCAACAGTATCATGGGCTGTATGGACAGGAGCATACACAGTTGTAGTGGGTCTGGCTGGGATGGAGTTAACTTTCCCCATAGCAGCCCTCATAGTGCTTTGCATTTGTAGCTAGAACAGTGTTGATAGCACACAAATGTTTTGACTACTTCTGAGCAGTGCTCACCCAGCATCAAGGCTGTCTCAACACCACCCCCTCCATCTCCTCAAAGGCTGGTGGGCAAGAGGTTAGGAAGGGACATAGCCGCGACAGCTGACCCAAACTGGATATCCAAAGGGATATTGCATACCATATGGCATCATGCTCAGCAATAAAAGCGAAGAGAAAGGAGAGGGAGGAGGGGCATTTGTCTTCTGAAGTAACTGCTATGTGTGCTGAGGCCCTACTACCCAGGAAGTGTCTGGACATGGCCTGCTGACCTTTGCTTTCTTTCATTAAACCACCTTTATCTCAACCGATGAGTTTTTCATCTTATTTTCTCACCCTGTGCTTCTGAGGAAGGGGAGTGACAGAACAACTTGGTGGGCATCTGGTCATCAGCCAAGGTCAGCCCACCACAGCAGTAGATTGAGAAAAGTGATTATCCCCCTCTGTTCAGCACTTATTATACCACATCTAGAACCCTGGGTCCCCCAGTACAAGAAAGATGCCCACTAACTGGAACGAGTTCAGTAGAGGACCACCAAGCTGGTGAGAGGAACGTATGTCCTATGAGGAAGGGCTAAGGGAACTAAGTCTGTTCAGCCTGGAGAAGAGAAGGCTTTGGGGGAGATCTAATAACAGCCTTCTAATACCTACAAGAAGGAGCCAGGCTTGTCATGACGGTGCATAGTGGAAGGATAAGAGGCGATGGGCATAAATTGAAACAAGGGAGGATAAGACTGAATATAGGGAAATACTTTTTCACCCGGAGGACAGTCAAACGGTAGGGCAGGTTGCCCATAGAGGTTGTCCAGTCTCCATCCTTGGAGGTTTTCAAGACCAGACTGAAGAAAGCCCTGAGTAATTTGGCCTGACACACACACCCCCATCCCACACCCAGCAATGGGTTGGAGAAGAAACTTCCAGAGGCCCCTTTCTACCTGAACTATCCTATAACCCTATGTAACAAAAGATCTAGGAGAGAGCCAACTTTGTGCGGGTGGAGTATTTGATAGAAAAGAATAAAAAGTACATCTTTCTGAATTGAGGTCTAGATTCTCTTTTAAACTGGGTATAGGTAATGAATACGAAACTTAAATAATTTACTGTGTTTTAGTGTTCATGAAGAGGAGAAGACAAAGAAAAAAGGATTGGAAGAGAAGACAAAAAAACAAGGGAAAAAAGATGAGGAGAGTCAAAAGGAAGAAGACAAATCGAGGAAGGAATTTGATAGAAGAGAAGCAAAGAGGGAGACTGAACCAAAAAGGAGAAATACTTCCCAAGTGGGTTCTGCATCAGCATCTGATTCTGAAGAGGGTGAAGGAGAACACGAAGATGATAAAGTATAGTGCTCTTTATTGACTTACTTATTGTAAAGAACAGTAGTTCACTGAAAATATCTCTTAAAGCTAATACTAGGTTTTCAATTTTGTCTATTAAGTGTTGGTGCCTTGTGTCTGGCTAATATAGATGCATTTCTTGGAAATGAGAAGCTGCAGAATTCCTTTCTGTCAAATAATCCTTTCAATAACTTTTAGATATTTACAAAGGAAAAAAAAATTAATAATTTTTCTTAATATGCTTACTTGAATGCAATTTTTTTTTTCTTGAGTGTTGAGAATCTGTGGGGTCAGTGAAATATATTTCTGAGAGATAGGAAGCTGTCTCTAGCTGATCATTTGGGAATGACCTTGGAAGTTTTGATGTTTGGGATATTCTTCTGCATATCTGAGAGAAAGCACTAATAAAATTCAGCTTCCTATCTTCATATAAAAGATTTGGATTTAGTTACAGAAGAATGCTAAGTCTCATCAGGGTGTAGGGTGTTTCATGGACTAGAGCAATAACGTGTAGACATTTAGAGCAGGTAGGTTTAACTAGTAATGTTTTTGACGTCCAGTAATCTAAAGACTCCTTCTCTTTGCTCATCCTAAAATCCTAAATAAAAACAGAAGAAAAGAGGAGGGAGAAACTTCCAAGGAGCTCATAGAAGAAGCATGTTACAAGGCCAATATGAGAGAGAACTGGCAGAAAGAAAGTGTAAGCAAGAGGAGCAAAAGGAATCAGAGCCGTGAGTATGTTTTAATACATAGTGTCTGTATGTTGTGGTAGTATTTGAAACTAAGAAAAGGCACAAAACCTGACAAAATTCCCAATTAGTTTGCACTGTGTTCTGTGTCTCCTCTCTCTCTTTTTTTCCCCCCCAAGTATCATTTAAGTGGAGAATAAAAAGGCTCTTGCAAATCAATATGTAGTATTGTGGGAGGATGGGAAAAATTGAATCCAGAAATTAAGTGATGCCAGTCTTTCAGTGACTTAGATTTCCTAACAGTAGGACAGAGTTATACCATCAAGACAGAACAAGGAAGAAGTTGATTTGTGCTACCCTGGCTCTACAAAGCCAGTTGAGTAATAGCAAGCAGTTTGCAGTCAGAAGATAAATTATCACAAATGAACCAAGCATTAGCATGGAGAGAAGATCTTGTGAGAAACTTAAGGGGTTGGGACAGCAGGAAGAAATCAATCTGATCCATTCTCAAGACCTATTCCACAAGTGGGCGAAGAAGCCACCATCGTTCAAGATGTTCCCATTCACACATTTCTTGGGAAGAAGGAAGAAGGGGGAGAACAAGGTAAAACATCTGGGAATTAGGATAAGGAAACTGTTTCCTTCATCTATAACAATAAAATGATAACTTTTCTCTATCCTTTAACAAGAATCTAGATTCATTTACTCCCTCCCCCCGCCAGGTGATTTAGTCTCTTCCTTGTCAGTTATTCTTTCTCTAGAAACCTAAACACACTTCTTCCTTGGGGCAAACCTAAACTTTAACAATGGCCCAAAGACACTAAATTGTTTTTATTGTTCCTGCAATTCTTAATATACCATTATGCTAATCTGACATGACTTTCGATCTCTGCAATAAATTGTTGTGTGTTGTTTTGGTTATTGTAGAATCATAGAATGGTTTGGGTTGGAAGAGACCTTAAAGATCATCCAATTCCAACCCCCCCTCCCCGTGATGGGCAGGGACACCTTCCACTAGATCAGGTTGCTCAAAGCCCCATCCAACCTGGCCTTGAACACTTCCATGGAGGGAGCATCCACAACTTCTCTGGGCAACCTATGCCAGTGCTTCACCANCTCCCCTCCCCTCTCCCCTCCCCTCCCCTCCCCTTGTTTCATTTTTTCCCTTTGTTTCATTTTTTAAAATAATTATTTTCCATTTTTCTGGTCTAGCTAGCTACCTCATTAATATTTGTTAGGCAAACTCAATTCAGTGCTTTGTAAATAAAACACAGCCTTGTTTAAAGAATGTGAGTCTGTGCAGGTACAACTGTTGCTCCGCAGTCTACTGCCAAATTTGTGCCAGCATCCTCAACTGTTTATCCTCTCAGTTGGTAAAAAGAAACAAAGAAGCTTGTTGAACAATGTTGCAGAAAAAGACCTTGACTTTTACTGATTTAACATACATTACCAATTACAGCTTCTATTAGAATCATAGAATCACCAGGCTGGAAGAGACCCAACGGATCATCGAGTGCAACCGTTCCTATCAAACACTAAACCATGTCCCTCAGGACCTCGTCTACCCGTGCCTTAAACACCTCCAGGGAAGGTGAATCAACCACCTCCCTGGGCAGCCCGTTCAATTAGTACCAATGAATAATTCAACACGTTCCAGACTTTAAAAAGATAAATTAAGGAAACATCATATATGCTTATCGGCACATTTGGAAGTAGTTCTTAAGCACAATCACTTGGAATACATTATTTTCTAGGATGCACCAAATCATAGTCATTCAGTCTGAAATGGACCTCAGGAGATATTCCAAGTTCAACTTTGCTCAAAGCAACATTAGCTATGGGATCAGATTGTTCAAGTACATATTAAAAAAGATATGAAAGCATCATATCTCTAGACTACAAATGGAGTAAAGTTACAGCAATATTTAAAATACTGAACTGGAGACATTTGCAAACCATTTGCTCAGATGCAATACTCAGTGCTTACGAGTGTCTTGTAAATTCATGTTTCACTCATCTTTACTCTGCTTAATGGTCTCTTCTTTAAACAGTTTAACACTGTGTATGATATTGTGAGCAAGTTTCGTTGACAGAAATATAGGTTGCAGATTGTTCAAGTTTTTACATGTGCAGCATATGCATTTCTCAGCATGAAAGGTGTACCAGTTTAGTCAGAGTGGTAAGCTTACAAGCGGACTTTTACTGCAAAACTTGTAAACTAATGTTGGTTTAAGCAATGGTTCCTTGTCTGTCTTGAGCTGAGGAGCCCAGAACTGGACACAATACTCCAGATGGGGCTTCACCAGGGCAGAGTAGAGGGGGAAGATAACCTTTTGAACAACTCGTCAATTAAGCACAGTGCTATATTGCATTACTTGGGTTTGGAACCTGCACTGATCCTTTATTTATAAAAGGTACTCCTTTAGTATGCCACACATCCAGGCAAAACAAACATTTGTAATTATCATTATTTAGCTGAAAACTCCCAAATGACTTTTTTTAAACCAATAATCCCAAGACTACCTCTGGAGCAAAATCAAATTCCCATTCATCTAAAAGAAGATTTATATGCAAAGTTTTAGGTTCCAGGCAGCCATCAGGAATGCTGGACACCACAAGTCTCTCAGACTCTCACGCTTCTAAAACTAAGGAGAACACTGCTGACAGTATAGCCTCCTTTAGCGAATACTGCTGGACAAAAACAATCTGTGAGCATTGACAAGAAGAACACTTGAAGAAAAAAAAAAAAAGTTGCACTTCAAGTAAAGAGTTCAGCTAAAGGCTGATCTTTGAATTTTCCCCCTTGTTTTACAAAATTGTTCAGAATTTTATAGTAATTTTAAGCTTTCAGAAGTCTGATTCAGTATTTGAATAAAATAAGTCAGGAGTTTGGAAACTGATATACATGCAGGATTTTTATTTACGACATTTGGAAAAACTTTTTGCTTACTTTTACGACATTTGGAAAAACTTACAGAATGGTGCAATACACCAATTGGAAAAAGAGATTTAAACTCTATGATAAAACAGGACTGTAGACTTGATAAACAGGGGTTTTTGGGGTTTTTTTCTGGATAAATATATTTTATGGATTTGTGGTATATTTATAGCTTACATTTTTCTGTACTTTTAGTACAGTTATTTTATTTGTCATATAATCGATCTTTTTCCCATAATTACTGAATGTCAGTTTTAAATTTGAGTCTCCTTACAATGTTCTCTCTCCATCAATCTGTTTCATACACAGTTTTATCTTAATGTCTACATTTTATTAAGACTTCCATTTCCTGCTTCGAGGGGAAACAGTCTGCTATTCTGGAGGACTCCTTATCTGCAGTATCTTAATAAATAAATGTATTTTTCTTATTTTGGTCTTTGAAGAAAACAGAGTTTGACTTTTGCATTTTTACACACAGTTTGAATACCTCAAAGCATCTCATTTAAAATTAATAATAAAAG
>WAAB01017235.1:817-35897 GCA_013389865.1 Piaya cayana | reverse complement strand
ATCGCGCTCTTTGGGGTTGTGAGTACTCCAGATGTTCTCTTTTCCTCCAATCCGTGGTTGGGATTTGCCACTCATCTATCATTACCCTGCTTGCCTGGGCATAAGGCTTCCTGGGTGCCAGCTTGGGAGGGGAGATTGGCAGGGTGTTAGCTCCCGTTTTCCTCTCCGTGATCATTAGCAGTGATGACTCTGCCAGGGCAGAGGGGATTTTCACAACTTTTGTCTGTCTGTCTCCAGGCCACAGTGATCTGCGACCTGGTTCTGCTCTACCTGGATAAGGATGCTGACTTGTATTGGAAGGAGAAGTTCGAGGAGGTAAGGATGGGGCCATTTCAGAGAGAGGTTGGAGTAGATCTTTGCAAGTGGATTTAGTATTTTTTTCCCCTTTGGTTAAAACTCAGTTCACAAGGGAAAAACCTGTTGGATCAATTCTTAGTCTTCGACTCCTGGACTTGAGGAGAGGCTGAAGTCACTGGGTCTGTTCAGCCTGGAGAAGAGGAGACAGGGGAGACTTCATTGTGCTCTGCAGCTTCCTCACAGGAGGAGGAGGAGCAGACACTGAGCTCTTCTTTCTGGTCACCAATGACAGGACCTGAGGGAATGGCAGGAAGATGCCAGGGGAGGGTTAGTTTGGACATTAGGAGCAGGTTCATCCCCCAGAGGGTGGTGGAGCACTGGAACAGCTCTCAGGGAAGCAGTCACAGCACCAAGCCTGACAATATTGCAGAATCCTCAGCCCTGCGGTGTGAATGTTGGGGTTGTCCTGTGCAGGAGTTAGAACAGGAGTTCTGTCCTGAACAGGAGTTAGACTCGATGGTCCTTGTATGTCCCTTCCAACTCAGGACATTCTGTGATAATATAGGGGAAACCCAGTTGTTCTTAATTGCCCCCAACTGGAGTGGGAGGTATCAAACAGGGAATCTGGATGCAGGGAGCTATATGGAGGGGCACAGGGCCACCTCTCCTGCCTAGGCCTTTGTCTCTGGTTCACTAAAATGCCCCTGTTCATTTTGCAGGCAAAACCTCCTAAAAGTAAGCCTGAGGCTGCAGCTTAGGGACACTGGGAACATCCCACCACAAAGCACCCTTCACTCTGGAGCAACCTCCAGGAAGATGTGATGGGGGAACAGCTGTGACCCAGTTCTCCCAGTACAAGCATGTACTGCTGGGGTTAGGATGGGCCTTTCCTCGAGGAACACTTGCATCAGCAGCAGTTCCTGGCTTCTGGAGCACAAAGCATCCCACGTGTGGCTTCTGATGCTGCCCAGCTGCGCTGTGGAGCTGCGATGGGAACTGGAGCTTGCTGGGAAGCAGCTGCCCACACTCAGCACAAGAGGCTTAAAGCACTTTGCACTTTGTCATGTTCCAGATGGCAACGGGCCTTGGTTCCCTGTGAAAAATGGGGATGCACGAAATAAAGCTGTTGAGAAAGCAGGCAATGGCTCTGCTCTGTCATTGGTCCTAGGGGCAGCTGCAAAGGTTTTGGGGTGCTATTCTTGCACCTCGCAGCACACCACATGCAAGCAGCGGGGATGGCTTCCTGAGACCTCCCCAGGGCAGAGCAAGGATGATTTCCCAGGAGGTGCTGGGATCCTCAGGAGCTCCCCAAGATGTAGCAGGGCTGTCCTCCCCTACCCCCTGGCTGTGCTTAGGGAGAGTTTGAGAGCTGAGCTTGTAGCACAGCCCTGGGTTGGTGCTTGCTGGTTCCTGTGGCTCCTGTTCCTGCCTTCTACCAGGGCTGATCCTTAGCCAGGATAAATGCAACCTTGGGGTGAGCCTGAGCATTCTGGAGGTGCAGAACCCTCTGCTTTTGCCCACCTGGGTTGCATCAGCCTTGTGTCGGGCAGGGACCTCCTGTGTCCATGCCTGCCGGTGGCCTAGAAAGCCCAAAAACAGCGTCTGGAGGCACAGAGGGCATCCACGTATCCTTTAATGCTCCCTTCTGCATTGAATGTGTGGGATGAAGAGGTCCTGAGCATCACCCCTCCTCAGCTGCTGCCCCCCCGGCCCCCCTCCTTGAACTGACGCAGGTAGAACTGTGCTGCCAGCTGCTTGGTCATGGTCTTCAAGGCAAAGAAGGCAGCCACGATCTCAGCCATGAGGAAAGCCAGGAAAACGCTGTGCACGGCCATCTCCAGTGGCAGGCGGATGATGTGGTTGTCTGTCATCAGGAAGAGCAGGACAGGGAGCTGGATCAAGAAGGAGAGGAGGAGGAACCCGGCAAGCTCAGGTACCTGTGGGAGCAGAGGCCATTGCGGGGACTGGGGGACTGTCTCGCTCCAGGAGCTCCCCGTTTTGGCCATGCTGCCAGCCTCAACAACCAGGTGCTGCTGGCACCCTCAGTACCAGGGACATCCTGGGTAATGGCACCCAGGGACAACCCTGCCATGCACAGAGCCGTGCCTGGATGCAGTCGGATGCTGTCAAACCTGGTGCTGCAGTGTCACAGCACAGGGTGAGATCCAGCACAAGAGTGAATGGGTCCCCTTTGTCCCCTGCCTGCAGGTCCTCCCCGCACCCACGATTCCCCAGCACAGCTTCAGGCAGGACTCCAGAAGGAACAGGCGCTTGGGTGCTGAACTCCACCAGCAGGACCATCCCTTGCCAAGCACAGGGGAGTCACAGCCAGTGTGGAGAGATGGTGCTTACCTTCTCTTGCAGGTTCCCCACGTAGCCCAGGTAGAGGCGGGAGCCCTCGCCCAGCGAGAGGATGATAAAGGCAGTGACCAGCAGGAACTGATAGTGCCAGGGCAGCAGGTGGTACTGTAAGGGGCCACAGCCTTGTCCTGCCAGCACCTGGGCCCAGCTCTCCGTGCCCAGTTTGCTGTCTCCTGCTCCCCATCCCCAACTCTTTGCACCCACCTCCACATCCCCTTTGCCCTGTCCCCAGCACCCCCTCCCCAGTTCCCTGTCCCCTTTTTGCCCCATGCCCAGTTTCCCATCCCCACCTCCCTGTGCCTCCCTTCCCATCCCCTTTGCCTCATTCACTGCTCCCCATGATCTACCAGCTTCCACCCATTCCAGTGTCCAGCTCTGTCCTCCCAGTTTAACCTCCCCTGCCTGGAAGCTCAGTGGTTCTCCTCACCATTTCAGGGGCCACAGATGAGCCACCTTATCTTGTAAAGGACAGGGAATGTGCTCAGTTCTGGGGGGACTCATTAGTTTTGAAGAACCTCCCCTCTTCCCTGTTCCATGTGGCCCCTGTGTGCCCAGGGAGGGTTGGCAGGAGCAAAAGTCACAGCCCCCTGCCACACAGGACAGTACCTTCAGCTGCAGCATCATCCCCTCCACCAGGCACCACACTGGGCAGTAGTAGGCGTTGAAGTAGAGCATCATCTGGAGGGGCAGGCTGGCCAGCACCTCACGAGCTGCATAGGGCAGGGAGGGCTGCCAGGGCTACCAGCACCCCCAGAGCCAGAGGGAACATCCAGCCTTGCCCCTCGCAGAGGGGTGGGCAGCAAACACACTTATTTTTGCTCCCCTTTATTGGTGGGTAGGGTGGGTAGGTGCAGGACCCCTTCAGCTGCTCCCAGGTGCTTGGCAAGGAGGTTCAGATTGGTCATTAGGAAAAACTTCTTCACCAAAAGGATTCTGAAGCACTGGCAGAGCCTGCGCAGGGAGGTGGTGGAGTCACCATCCCTGAAGGTATTAAAAGACGGGTAGATAAAGTACTTAGGGATTTGATTTGTAGCAAACAGGTATGGTTGGGCTTGATGAGCTCAAAAATGTCTTTTCCAACCTAGGGCTTCTATGATTCTATGCTTTGGGGATGAGCTTAGCTGGCTTGTGATGCCCAAGCACCATCAACCCCCTCCCCAAGCTCCCCTGCTTCCCATACCTGGGCAGTCAGTGTGGGCAGCGCCGCTGTCCCGCGTCTTGTTGTTGATGAAGAGGGAGCCGCTGAAGGCTGCCAAGCCCCGCCGGAGGTTGGGGGGCAGAGGGGTGTGCGCAGCCATGGATGGTGCTGAGCCCCACTCACCCCAGCACAGCTCAGCCAGGATTAGCCAGAAGGTAATTAGAAGGTAATTAATGGGATGAGAGATGGCGCGGGGGCAGCTGGGAGTGGGCCTGCTGAGTCAGAAGGATGTGAGGAAGGGGAATTTCCCCCAAGGACACCAAGACCATGCGTGGAGACCAACCGTCTCCACTCTGCAGAAGCTTGCAGGGGTGAGCAGCAGGTTGACCCACCACTGTGATGGGGACGCAGCAGTGTCCCCAGCCCGTGCACCCTACTCTGCTCTGCCATTCCTGCTCCCAGATGGATTTTACCAACATAATTATTGTTCCAAACTCCTTGACAGCTAAGGATGCCCAGGGAGAGGGTGATGCTCTTTGCCAGAAACACTTCTTCGAGGCCTCTAGATTCTAGGGAGCATTTTACCCATCACCATGATCTTCCATGCTGCTCAACATCCTCCAATCTCACTAGATTCAGGGGTCCTGGTGGAAGGGGACAGAGTGGGGAGAAAGTGACTGAGCTGGAGGTGGGAGGCAGGGAAAGGGGATGGCACTTTGAGGTTTTTGTGGTTCATGCTACCCAACAAGCATGGTCTCATCTCATCATCTTCAGTCTCCAATCCATCCCAGAAGGTGCATAAGGACAGCTGCTGCAAATGTTGGGAGAGAGTATTGTAAATGCGGTCCTTAAGGGCCAGGCATGAGGAAAGGAGATGAGAAAACAAATATAGAGGATTCTTCTGCTTGAGAAAGCCAAAATGAAGCTGCAAAGCTAATTGCCCTTTGAGTTCCCTTCCAACCCAAACTACTCCATGATTCTATGAAATAAATACAAGCAAGCTGGACACAACTAGAAGCCTCCAGAGAAGTGAAGCTTGCAACACCTTGCTGACCTGCTGATGTGACCCAAGGCCGTGGAAGGAACCAGAGATGATCCAGACCCCAAGAATTGTATTGCTTTAATTCATGGGGGGGAAGGGGGAATCAAATTAAAAATATAAGTCCTCTTACTTTGGGCTCAGGATAAAACACTGATTATTGGGCAAAAACCTCCACCAAGACAGAGCTGGAGGCTCTCCAAGGAGGGTTCTTATCCACTGGCTTTGCTGGCCAGGTTGGCTCGTGAGCTGGAGATGGGGCTCTTCTTCCATCAAGGAGCAGAAAACAAGACAGCCGAGCACTAACATGGAAAGCCGAGATGAGAAACGCAGCTTTGTCACCAGGCAACAGGAGGAATGAGCGGAGAAGGCTGGAGGAGAGCCAGAAATACTCCAGCTACTTTTCCTTGAGCAATATCTCAGCAGCACTAATCCTGCGATGATCCTTAAGGAGGGAGACACCACAAGGCTGGCAGGGTGGGCACCAGGCAAGCCTGGGGGCTGCAGTCCTGCTGTCGCTCTTCTCCCTGCTCTGTGCCCTGCAGTCTGACTGAGAGCTGCCAGCATGAGAGGTTGGGAGCAGCGTTCCAGCCCCTCGTCTGCTGCAAGATGGGGAGATGATGCAGCTGCTGGCAGGGGGATTGATGAGGTCCCTGCCCCACCTCTGCTAGGGGTGGATGGAGCAATGAGGATGGAGAAGGAGAACATCAAACACAAGCATGGGCTGTACTGAGACACCCGGTGTGACCCCACTTCGCTGCACCCTGAGGTGCTTCCCAGGGTGGGTGGGCACGGGGGGAGCCATGGTGAGCGCTGCAGCCATGCGGAGTGGGAGCCGATGTCAGGCTCTGCGAGGATGCGCATCAGAGCTCTGCTGGGAGCGAAGAGGATTTGGGAAGGGCCAACGTGCTCAGAAGCACAAGGAGCAACAAAAGGCACCTGTGCTGTTTGTGGGGGTGAGGGACGTGCTTGGAGCAGACCCTCCTGGGAGCCCCCAGACCGCCAGCAGCATCCACGGCTGCGCAGCGCCCGTGCCCAGTGCCAAACCCTGCTCTTGCTGGGGATGCTTTTCCAACATCCCATGGGAACTGCAACAACAAAGCCCCAGCCCAGCTGGCACCAGGGCAGAGGAGCTGTTAAGGGTCTGCTGGGAAGGTACAAGCGCAGTGACCAGCACCAGGTTTATCCAGGTCTCAAAGGGAAATGACTGAGCCCTGGCTTTCTGCTTGTCCATGGAGCTGCCATCTCATCTCCTCATGGTGAGCGCAACATCAGGAGGGTGCAACCACCAGTGGTGTTAGGAGCCTTTCCCAGTTAGCCAGGACATGTCTCCGGTCCTAAAAAAGAGAAAACCCCACCAGTGCTGCGAGGTGGTTCCCAATGCCCACAAGCAAATGTCTTCAGTGTGCCTGGGTGCTGTTTGGCCCCATCAGTCCCCATCGTAGCACCCATCCTGCTCTCCTTCCTCTGTCCTCACTCACACATCATTAAAACTGCCCCCAAACCCATGTGCAGATCCTCAATTCCACATAAAACTCAGTTCAAACAGTATTTTTTAAATGAAATCCAACCCTTCTGGCATCCAGCTGAGAACTGATGGGAAGGCACCACCAGCCCCACCACCCAACATGGTAACACCAACCCCTGCGGCACAGAGCTGCTGAAAGAGCACACAGCCATAACCAGTGTCCCCAGGCAGGGATGAGGGACACGGCCCGAGCTGTCCCCCCTGCCAGCCCTCCCAGTCTTCCATGCACAGCACCCCAAACCAAACGTACTTGCCGTGACGGACAAACAGCCTGAAAGGTGTGAAAGCAGAAGAAGACAGAGAGAGAAAAGACACTCAGGTTGAGGTGGTCTGTCTTTCTCCAGGCTCACCGAGTCCTACCATAGGGGCCAGGAGCACCCTGCTTTTCTGGGTTGCCCAGGGGTTGTCACCTCCTTCCCAGCCACAAACTGGGCAGCCAGAAAGCATTTCCCAATTGAGATGACGGGCACAGCCACACACCAGTCATTGAGGGGACCCCGGACCTGCTCCCCATCCCAGGGTGGCTGAGCTAGCTCAGGACTGCACGTCTTTCTCTCCCTTGGCTTTTGGAAAAGCCTGCTTTTATTCCAGATGTGGAAACACCATAGGAACAAGGACCCTCATTCCCTCCTCAGCTCTGATTCCTACTTTAAAGGCTCCTTCCCAGCTGTTATCACCTTCCCAGCATTTGCAGGGGCTCACTCTTTCCTGTGCAAGGTCTTAAAAACAAAGTGAGGGGAGGAAAATACCCTTTGTATACGAGCTACACCCCTGTGAACTGAAGGCTGAGGCTGAGGGTTGATGTCCCAGCACTACGAGTTCCCCAGGTTTTGCTCTTGCAGGAGGAGCAGCAGAGAAGACCTGCTGTGCCCATCAGCATCTTGTCTTGGCATGCTCAGCCCTGCCCTGGCACCTTCAGTCCCTGCAGTGTGTCTACTTACTCCACATCTCGCTTTCGGATGGTCCTACCAGCAGCCAGGACCTCAGCCACCTTGGACACGATCGGGTCATAGTTCATGCTGGCCACAGCCACCACCTCGTCACTCCTAGGGCCAAGCAGAGTGGTTAGGGCAGCACCAGGGCAGCCACAGCTCCATCACCCAAAAAGCAACATGCTGGAGAGAAGTGGGAGGCAAAGAGAAACACCCACTGCTCCAGGGTCAGAACCCATCCCAGGGTGTGAGCACCACAGGGACCATGCTGGAGGAGTGGGACAAGGGACAAGAGAGGGCTCAGAGCTGGTACTGCAGGCTGGCCCCACTCTCTGGTCTCACTGATGCTCATGTTCTGGTGTGTTGAGCATCACCAGGATTCCCAGGAGACAGAGACAGCTTTGGGCACTCTGGTACCTCTGGAAAAACACCAGCAAAGGTGCATCTGATGGTGGATAAACCCTGGACATCAGCAAGGAACCCTAGTGGCTGCTGCCATCCAGGCAGGGGATCCTGTGCTGCTGCCCTGTCCCAAGGTAGTGGAGAAGTAGGCAGTCAGGATTTCCCTGTAGGACACCCAGTTGTGCGGCTTCACGGCCCCTTCCTGATCCCACCTCTGCCCTGTTCCACAGCCACACTCCTCCTAAAGCACCAGGACGGCTGTGGTGCCCAACACCAGGGTCCCATTAGCCCCAGTGGCAAAAGTGCTGTGTCTATGGGGTGTCCAGCAGCACATCCCAGTCCAGGTGACCACCACTCGTAGGATGCCAAGGCCAGTGGCACAAGGCAACCTCAAAGGCTGGGTGAGAAACAATTGAGTTAAAAGGGAAGAGGGTGTCAAACACCCCACATCCCTGGCTTTCCCACGTGCTGGCCGGTGTGCCCAGGCAGCCCTTGCCTCCAGGGAGCTGTGCAGGAACACAGAGAAGATAAACACTTACTTGGTATAAAATGCCACAAACTTCAGTTCATCTAAATCTCCCTGAATGACAACATCATCAAATCCTTCCCCATGGCCTGGAAGGCAGAGAAGTGGATTCAGCAGTAAATTNCACCTTCCCTGGAGGGGTTTAAGGGACGGGTGGACAAGGTGCTGAGGGACATGGTTTAGTGATTGATAGGAATGGTTGGACTCAATGATCCAGTGGGTCTTTTCCAACCTGGTGATTCTATGATTCTATGAAATCCCCTAGGTCTAGCCCCTAAGACAGTGTCTCAATCCAGAGCTACACAAAGAGCATCCTGCAGTCACCAGGAGACCAGCACCAGAAGATGAGGGTAACAAAGAGCATCTCCCTTCTTCAGAGACACAAGTTCAGAGCGATTTTCTCTGTCCATGCTGGTCCATCCCTTGTGATCACAGCCATCTCTCCTGCTCTGCACCCCACGGCCATGAGTAGACAGGTTTTGGAGGAGATCCCAAAAGTTTCAGGAGCCAGAAAGGGAGCAGACCCGTGCCAGAGGCTGGCATGGAAGCGTCTGCAGCAAGTGAAGTGGCTGTAGCTCCTCTGTCCCAGGACACCTCCACAGCAGCCTTGGAGAGCTCCTTACCTGCATAACGGATGCTCTTCCCAAACATCGCGGTCCACAGGTAGGGGACTGTGCTGATCTCCATGCCATGGGCCAGCATGTTCAGTGCAGCTATGCGGCCTAGAAGGGAGAAGCAGCAGAATAAACGAGGAAGCTCCACAGCAGGGCAAGTGTTGTGGTCTGCCCTGAGGCTGCAGCGCAGCACTGACATCTCCAGTCCCAGAGCACAGGGAAACCAAGACCTGAACAAACCCCATAGGGCAACAAACACCAAGAGAGAAGCATATCACATCATCCAAGGCTGGGCTTGGATTCCTTCCTGGCTGTACAGCTCTTACCGACTCATCTCCATCAGCATGAGCAACGTGCTCATGAGCCTGTTTCCACACAACTTCTGCAACAGTGACAGGGACGAGCTTGCTGAGCTCCCACCGCAGATGAGGAGGGGATGGATAAGCCTGCTGTGTGCATGGAGACCACATAGAGCACAGTCCACACCACAGAGCAGCATTAAAAGGCTTTGTGTCCAAAGGTTGACTTTAGAGGTGGGGTTCCAAAACCTCTCACCCTGGGCATGCACCCAGAGATCAACCTCCCCATGGGGCTGTGGCTGCAGAAAGCTGGAGGATACGCCATGGTTTCCAGGCTGGTGTGCTGGGAGAATGGTGTCAGCTCTGCAGCGTGCTCCTGGGTCAGCCCGTCAGACAGGGATGCGATCCTGAGCTAATATTAGGATGTGAGCATCTAGGTGTCCTAGGGCAAGGAGATCAGGTTTCTGCAGTGACTGTTGATGCCAGGGAACACAGAGCGTATGGAAAAACCTTTCCCTGGGTACCTCCACGTTCAGCATCATTAGGCAACACACGTTGAGAAGGCTGACAAACACAGGCATATCAGCCAGGACAAAATCCACATGCTTTGAAATGTTCCATACAACCACTTAGCGTCCCTGTAGGCTCATTTTCACTCTAGGGGCTTGGAAATTTCTTGCTGATCTGGAAAAGGCTATTTTTTTGCAAACAATTTGCTGTTGCAAAGAAAAAGAGATTGAAAAACACCTACCATGCATATGGGCCATCTGCCAGTGAGGGACGTTCACCTTCTTATTATTCCTCAAGGCCAGCGGGAACGTGACAGCATCACCAGCTGCAAAGACTCCAGGGATGTTGGTTTGCATCATCTGCAGGGGGGAAGCAGAAGTGTGTATCAATGGGGGCTCCATCCTACACAAGCCAAAACAGGGCGCTGCTCCAGAGCTGCCACAGTCCCCAGGAACACACAGACAACCTCTGCTTGGCTCTGGGCCCCCAGGTAGGATGTGATTTAGCATTCTTCACTTTCAAAGCAGGCAGGTGCCTACAGCATCCCTCTCCAGCAGCAGTTTGGAGCCCCAGTGGAGCTCATCTCAGAGGAGAGCACACCCGGCTCCTCCTGCCCCCTGGGCTCACCTTGTTGACCACAATGAAGCCTTTGGAGTCAATATTGATGCCGCTCTGTTTGAGAAACCCCGTCGCTGGGACTGCACCTGTAGGAGAAGGCAAGGGCACCTCGTAGCACTGGGGGCTGACCCTGAGGCCAGCAGTTTTCCACCGTGGCCACACAACCCATCTGCCTCAAAGGAAAGGCAGCGGGTGGCTTCGAGGACAGAGCCTGGCACCCTCCAGAACCCTCATTATCCCCATCAGCCTCCACACCCTAGGGGACCCCACTGCTCTCCAAGCCACCACTGCACCGCTGTCATCTGCTCACTACCTTTTTCTAATATTCAGTTTGGAGAGGCTTCAAAAAAAAAAAACAACTTGAGAGGATGACATTGGCTCAAATGGGGCGTTTCTCCCAGAAAAAGAAAAAGCCACTCTTTTCCAAACAAATTTCCAGAAGCATTTATGGATGGAGGCCGTAGAAAGGCTCTTTCCAGCTTTGCTATGCAGACCTGTGCAGCAGTCAAGCAGGACTGCAACACCACCACCAGCACATCCAGTCCCCCAGCCCAGCCACAGCTACACCCTCCTCTCCAGCTTCTCCTCCCCCTGCCTGCCAGGCCCTGCCCACAGCAACAGCCCTTACCGACACCAACCACACAGACGTCAGCACGCAGGACCTTCCCACTCTTCAGCACAACCTCCTTCAGCTGAAGAGGCAAGGAGACATCACTATTATTTTAAGGGGCATAAAACAAGGCTGCAGCAGCAGCAAATCAAGCCGGCAGCTTGCTTTGGTTTTAACATGCAAGTTCACCCCAATCATAGAACCATGGGATGGTTTTGGTTGGAAGGGAACTCAAACCCTATCCAGTTCGATCCCCTGTCATGGGCAGGGACACCTCCCACTGCATCAGGGGCTCAAAGCCCCGTCCAACCTGGTCTTGAACATCTCCAGGGATGGGGCAGGCAGCATTCCTCTGAGCAACCTGAGCCAGGACCTCCCCACCCTCACAACAAAACAAGTTTCCTTAAGATCTCATCTCAATCTTCCCTCTTTCAGCTTAAAACCATTCCCCTCATCTTATCCGCACACTCTCTGATCAAGAGCCCTTCCCCAGCTTCCCTGAAACCCCTTTTAGAGCTGGAAGCTGCAACGCAACACATCATACCTTGCCCTCCTGCTCCCGCAGCTCCGACACCTCTGTTTGCATGTAAAACTTCACCCTGTTGTTCTCGAACATCTGGAAGGGGGGACATGGGACAGAGCAAGGGACATCAGGACCCTGAACCATCCCCTTTGCTGGTCTCCCTGTGCCCCCTGCCCTGTCCACCCTCTGTGCTCACCACCAGCTGCATTGCAAAGGTGGTCAAGCACCACCTCCCACCCCAACATGTGTCCTGAAGAAGGTGCTTTACAGCACATGGACCATGGGAGGGAAGATGTAGCCTATTCTTGCTTTCTAATGACTGCTGCCATCACAGCTGAATCAACAAACATCAAATAACCAATTAATTAGTGCAATAAGTGAAACATGCAGAACCTGCTCTGTCACCAAAACCACTCGCCTACAGGGGAAGCAAAGTCACCTTCATGACAGCGCGGCCAACCCTCTCCCCGAAGAACTTCTTGAAGGGGACCTCCTCCAGCTCCACCACGGACACCGAGTGGGCCCTCTCCGTGAGGTAGGCAGCCACCTCCATCCCTGGGGAAGAGAAGCAGGTTTGAGTGGCTGCAGGAACCCCTAATGCTGCCTTATCTGCTCCCAGCTAGGAAGGCTGGAGCTGCTCTACTGGGAGATCTGGAATGCCACCAGTCCTGGTGGCCACAACATTTCAGGTGAGACTTATAATTTATGACAATTCTGGTGCTGGAAATTGCATGGGAACCCTCACCAAGACACTTTCTATCTATAAAGGTATTTACTCTCCAGTAAAACCAGTTTCTTCAGCAAGGAGATATCCTCACCATCCATCTAGAACTGGGAGTTGGAGTCCCCCAAGGTTCTAGAGGGGAGTTACCTCTAACTGGGCAGGGACAGATTGGGCAAAGGACTGGGGCTGCCTGCAGGGGGACACGGAAAGCCGAGATGCAGACACCCACAGAGCGAGTGCTCACCCAGGAAGGATGCTCCCACGATAACCACATTTTTGCTTGTGGCCAGCTTCACAACACGGTTGGCATCTTCAGGCGTCCGGATGTTGAAANCATCCCTGGGGAAGAGAAACAGGTTTGAGTGGCTGCAGGAACCCCTAATGCTGCCTTATCTGCTCCCAGCTAGGAAGGCTGGAGCTGCTCTACTGGGAGATCTGGAATGCCACCAGTCCTGGTGGCCACAACATTTCAGGTGAGACTTATAATTTATGACAATTCTGGTGCTGGAAATTGTATGGGAACCCTCACCAAGACACTTTCTATCTATAAAGGTTTATTTGGAAACAGATCTTTTTGATGACCTGCAGCTTGCAGTTGCCTTCTCCCCTGCTTTTCTGTGGATGGGATCAATTGAATCTTTAAACCAGGATTTTTTTAAAAAGAAATACTGAACATTTATCATAAATTCACTGCCTCAAAACCATTTATACTCCAAGCTTGCAGGACTCACAACAATTTTGTTAGGACCTTATCAAGCAAAGAGCAGAACCAGCAAAGAAACTGTATTTTAAATTTCACCACCTTGCTAAGAAGTCCAAGAGAAACCAAAACTCAAAGCCTTCTCCTGCAAATGACACCCTGCCAAGTGAAGGCAGATCTGACCACATTGGATTTGAAACCACTCAATCACCAGTCCTGGACTCACTATGTGCTTTCCAGACTGGGACAGCAATACCTGCATCGACACAAGTTCAACGGCTGATCCTCTCCAGTAAAACCAGTTTCTTCAGCAAGGAGATATCCTCACCACCCCTCTGGAACTGGGAGTTGGAGTCCCCCAAGGTTCTGGAGGGGAGTTACCTCTAACTGGGCAGGGACAGATTTGGGCATGGGACTGGGGCTGCCTGCAGGAGGACATGGAAAGCCGAGATGCAGACACCCACAGAGCGTGTGCTCACCCAGGAAGGATGCTCCCACGATAACCACATTTTTGCTTGTGGCCAGCTTCACGACACGGTTGGCATCTTCAGGCGTCCGGATGTTGAAAACATTCTCAACCTCCTTGCCTTTGCAGCTGAGAGCTTTGGGCCTGCAAAACACACATTGAAGGCAATACAGGGGCTTTTCTTGACCTCTTGGTGGCAACGGGGACTGCAAACCCCCTTGATGGGGCTCCAGCAGAATCTCAGCTTTCTTTTCTTCACCTTTCTCTGAGCTGAGACCTGCCATGGAAACCCCAAATGCTGGTGGACCATGGCCAGAAGATGACAGCAAGTACCTGTGTGGCAAGAGGGGCTCGGTGGCTACCCTGGACCCCGTCTCCGGACCCCGTGCACCCACAGGGCTGAGCTCCCTCCTGGGCCAGCACAGCACAGTGCAGGATGGACACCACTTTGCTAGGTTGTGCTCAGCTGCTGGCACACTGGAAAATGTGGCTTAATGGGATAACGAAAACTCCCTGGGCCCTCCAGCAGACACTTTGGAGCCATGTATTGAAAGTTTCATAACCCTCTGCGGATGCAGGCTGCACTCTTTTCCCTGCATCTCACAGCCAGTGCTGTACCAGTTCAATTGTGCTCTCCCCACACACTTACTGGAGCCTTTATATCTTTCCATATCTAGCTCCCGCATAACTGACTCGCAGTAGGAAAGGGGGTGGGTGATCCTAAATAATTTAGGGACCTTAAAACCATTTACTCGCTGCATCTGGAGCTTGTGCCTAAGGATTCTGAAGTCATTGCCAAAGGCTTAATCTTCTCCTGAACCCAGTTTGGTGTCTGGTTGAACATCCATGTGAGGATGCTCACAAATAGGGGTAAGAAATGATGGTCATCGTGGAGTTTGCCCAGGGTATCGAGGGCAGGGCTCCAGGTGGGGTCTCACCAGAGTGGAGCAGAAATTCCCTCCCTGGCCCTGCTGGTCCCACTGTTTTGGATGCAGCCCAGGACATGGTTGGTTTCTGGGCTGTGAGGACCCGTTGCTGGTTCATGTTGAGCTTCTCATCCCTCCGTACCCCCTTTCCTCAGGCTGCTCCCAATGCCTTTCTGCTAACAAATTCAGTGCTCAAATCCACCCCACATCCCCAGGCACAGGCTCCTCTCATTCTCAGCTAAAACAGTATCTCTCAATCTATAAAATGTTTGTTTCATATCGTGTTTCCTGTTGCTATCAGCAGTTTGTTGTATTCCATCTTAAATCCATCCTTGAACACGGCTGTCTTGTTCTTGATATCCACAGCCGCAACCTGAAATCATTCCTAAATAATGTTATGGGATGAAGCCCAGATGTCCACTGAGCTCCAGCGCAGTCAACTTATCAGTTAGGTTTTAGTCCCCTGTGCTCCTGTCCACAGCTCAGGCAACCCAGACCTTAAACATTCTTTGTTGCCTTTTCACAAACCCTCGAAGGCCACAGAATCATGGAAATATTAAGGTTGGAAAAGACCTCTAAGCTCACTCAGTCCAACCGTCAGCTCAACCCCATCGTGCCTGCTAAACCACGTCCCCAAGTGCCACATTCACACGCTTTTTTAACCCTTCCAGGGATGTAGACTCCACCACTGCCCTGGGTGGCCCAGCTGGTCACACCAGATCCATATGAGGATGCTCACAACTNAAAAAAAACAATGAGGAAAAAGGAAAAATTAATAAGGTGGAAAAAAATAAAAAAAAAAAAAAAAAAAAAAGCCATTTTCCTGTCAACCTCTGTGGATTGACCAGAAGAACAGAGAAAAGCCTGGTCCCAACTCAAGTCAGAGGTGGTCTCAAGTTGATCTTCACAGCATGGGTTGAGAGTGGCTCTGCAGGGGCTGCAATCAAAGCCTGCTCAAATCAAAGTCTCCACAAGACACTGGACTGTGTGTTGGTTTCTTCTCTGCCTGCTTGGCACGGGGCTGGCACTGACCAACAGGACCACAGCAAGGGCTTCTGAGCATCAGCTCTGACTGCAGCTCCTCATAACACACACAAGTTCATAGAAGCAAAAGAAAAGCCCCGTTCCTTGGAAAACAACCAGTTGTAGGGGAAACAGAAGCTAAAAAGGAAATAGGAATAATCAACATGAACACAGCAAGGGCAACACTTTCAAAAGTGCCCAACTTATGTAGCAAAAGTTCCTTCAAAAGCTGAAGCAGGGACATCTGGTTCATACCTGCTCATCTCTGGCTGCAAAATAAAGGTTTTTTACTCTTCCTGGTCTTCCCTGGTCACTTGGGTGACACCTACCTCATGTTTACCCACAGGGTTGAGCTCATATCTGAGCCCAAGTTCATCTGTCCTCCTAACGCTGTGGACTTAAGCTCCGATGTAGGCTGAGGACAATCTGAGCACCAAGTGACCTGCGTGCAGGCTGCTTCACATTCCAGTGCATGAGGCTGAGTAACCTGGGCCAGTGAGAGGTGTCCTTGCCCATGCCAGGGGGGTGGAACTGGATGGGCTTTAATATCCCTTCCAACCCAACCATTCCCTGATTCCATGAAGTGGAACAAACCTTACTGAGCTTTGGTCTGTCGTAGGGCAAGTGTCTGTCCATGGTGCACATCACGATCCTGTCCGAGAAGCCCTCCTGGCGCAAGGTCTCTGCGCAGACCAGCCCGGCCGCCCCTGCAGGAGAAGGAAGAGCGATGGCAGCCAGGCACATGGGGCATATGAAGGTCTGAACCTTTTGTTCCTAAACCCACCAGGGCTGACTCAAAAATCCCCATCTCTGCTAGTCCCAGCCTTACATCACAACTCTTCCCAAGTCAAACGGTTTGCACAGGAAGCCAGTCAGGGTGGATGTACTGGACAGGAGGAGGCCCCACCTGCCTGTAGATTGGAACATTATTCCTCTGTGGGATTTGTCTGTCCCTAAACTCATACAAATGCAGAAGGAGCACACCTGAGGAGTGCGGCCAGTGCCTACACAGCCCTCAAAGCACAGGAGGGTGAGTGGCAGCTCAGCCCCTTCCCTTCCCCCAGGAAGGTCTTGCAGGTTCCTCTCTGCCCATTCAGCTGCTGGTGGATTTACAGCCCAACACAGAGGGCAGGGAACCTTCCCTTCTTCACAACTGAAGCCCTGGGTTTGTGGTCACACACAGTCCCAGTGCACACACCCCGATACCTGCACCGACGATCAGCACATTGGTACTGCTGAGGTTGTAGTTGCTCAAGGAGATGCACTTTGCCATCATCTTTGTCCTCCTCTGTGTCTGAAGAGCCTACACCACCACCAAGAAGAAAAGTCACCTTCTTTTCTCAGCTTTAACCTAGGTAGCTGGGCAGGAACAGGGACAACTATGCTATTGTCATAAACTTGCCTGTATAGAAAGGGACCAAATGCACTCTTGTACCCACCAGGGCTCCAAACCCATCCTCATCCCAATACCTGCTGCACAGACCCCCTCTCTTGCCAACCACTGGAGGCCAAAATCCATTTCTGGTAGAGGAAATCGGCTCAAGCTCCTTCATCACATCCCACCCAAAGCAGCTGGAGTAGACGTGCTGCCACTCAGATGACCTCTTTGGATCTAACCCAGGGTCTGGCTGAGTCTGAGCTTCTGGATTCACACATAGGTGCTCAGGTGCCCAGCAGCTGCAAGGAAGCTGGGGGGACACAGAGAGGATGGGAACAGGACAGAACACCTCCGCCTTGCTCCAATTCATGTCTCTGCACAAACTTGTAGGCTGCTGTCACTTGAAACAACACCAGGCTCCATGGACCTTTGGTTAACCCATATTGGACGTTCATCCTTCTGTTCAGGCACCGGTTCCCCTTCCAGAGAGCCCACAAAAGTATTTCTCACCCCTTTTCGGGTTGCCAGTGGCCCCTCACCTGCTTGCTTGCTCGGATGTACACCTTCTCCTTCTCGATCTTCACCTGAGGGTGACAGAACAGCAGCAGTGTGCAGGACAGCGAGGAGCTCCAGCATGAATCACAGAATCATGGAATGCTTACAGTTGGAAAAGCCCTTGAAGCTCTTGCTGCTGCAAGAACGGCAGTCTCACCTGGAACCTGGGTAAACTGTCCAAGCCAGGAAAGTCCTCTATGTCTCCTGTGCTGATGTTAAAGCAAGCTCCATGCCAAGGACAGCGGACTCTTCCTCTAGACAAAACCCCTGCAGGAAACATCACAGAGCAGAGTTGGTGCTTCCCTGCAGCTGCCTCTCATCCCTACCTACAGCTCACTGATGGTGGAGCCTCGGCTTCTCCACGTGAACGTCACCGTTGAGCAAGACTGAAGGTCAGTACCGCAGCAGAAGCTGTGCTGCTCCACACAGAGCAGCTTCAGAGCTCAGACTCTGCAACCTAAACCCAGCGGTGTCATCGCTCCTACAGGACACACGCGGCAGTTGTTGCAGACCCGGATGGTCAACAGCATCTTGGCTGCTTGATGTGGAGTTCTCTTAACTTGGCTGTGGGACTGGTCCAGCTGTTTTGGAGAGAGGCCGAGCACAGTTACCAAATGGGATGAAGGATGAGGGATCCCTTTGAAAATGTCCTTGCTGGCAGTGCCCTTCCAGCGCCTCTGAGCCCAGCTCCAAAGCTGTCTGCTCTGCCGAGAGTACAGCCTCACTCTCTGGCACAGCCAAGGGCTGAAATCTCCAGGCTCTCATAGCCAACTCCACAAGCCCCAACAGCACCCGGGGCTGGCAGCACTTTGAGCATCGCTTATTTAGAGCAAACGTGTTTCAGGACACATCCTGACACAGCAGGAGCCTGCCCACCTCCAGGAGCACACAGGGCATGTCAAAGCCATGAGTTCACTCCTTGCCAGTGTTTGCTCAGAGGCTGCTACCTTGGACTTTGGCTTCTCCTGCCTGGAAGAGGTGGTTCACAAGGCTAAGGTGGAGCAAACAGCTACAATTCAGCCGTGTTGGACTGGTCCTGAGCATGCGCCTTCGCTTGCTGAGGAGCAGCAGTGCCATTGCTCATCACCCACTACCCTTGGGGATGCAGGGACAGCCCCTGCCATCACTTCTGTGATAAATCCTGCATTCCCTATGCGAGTGGGCTGTCCCAGGGGTGCACCCACAGGTGGGTTCTCACCTCCTCTGGCCACTGAAAGGATCCCATCAGCCCAAAGAGCTCCCTCCTTCCCTCCAGACAGGATTTTGGTTTACAGGAGCTGGGGTTTGTGGTTTTTAAATACTGAGTGGCCTGAAGAATCATAAGGTGGGGGTTTTTTTCCCCTTTAAGACTTTTTTTTTACTCCTAAGTGGCTAGGAACAAATAAACAGAACAATATAAAAAGCCTCATAAAAGCAGGTTTTGTGTGAGGCCAGAGACCTGCAGCTGCTTCATCCCCGAGGTGCAGCTCCAGCTGGAGAAAGAAGCAGATGCTGAATTTAATGATGCCCATGCTGTCTGGTTCTTCAAAGTCACCCAGAGAAGCCTTCGCCCTGTGACCAGCAGTGCAAGGCTGGGCTCATCAGGCTTGGGCATCCTCAGCTTTTTGCCCATGCAAAGAAGATGCTAAGATGATCCTGAGTGAGCATCACAGCTCTGCCCCACGCCAGGCAGCACAGCCAGATGGACACCAGGCTACCTTTTGCCAACCTTTTAGTGCCCTCACTTGGTCTCCTGGGATGCGATGCAGACTGACCTTTGACCAGAGGAGCCCCGTAGTGGGGACACTTGTGTCCCACGGCATGGAACTCGCCACTCTCCTTGATGAGCAGAGCCTTCCCGCAGCCCAGGTCCACTTCCCGCATCCTGGGGAGGAGAAACATGGAAAACACATGGCAGAGCAGCTGCCTGGCGGCAGATGTGACCCCCTCACCCTACACCCCAGCTCCACCTTTCCTTCAATTTGTTCATCAGGGGCTCCAAGTGCCTTAGAGGTTGTTTCCGCACTGAGCCAGCTTGGGAGGTGGCTCTGCTTTCCCAGCCTGGGGCACATCCAAGCTGAGCCATTGAGTGGAGCTTCTTCATCCATCACCGTGCCAGGAGGGGACCCACAGCATCTCCCCAGCTGCTTGGGAAGCAGCTGGCACACATCTTTACCCATGCAGATATCAGTTTGGTTTCTTTTTTTTCCAAGATTTTGCTGAAAACACTGGAACAGGAACATGTTCCGTGGCACTTTGACTTCCCCAGAAAAAAAAAAAAAAACCCCAAACCAACAAGGTTTCTAAAACTGGAAATTTTCATGGAAAACTGGAATTTCTGGGCAGGTTCCTTTTCCAATGCTACGGGGAAATTCTGCAAAAAGTCATTTTTTCTTGCGAAGAAGGGCTCCACCCAAGGCTAGGGGTTCAGGATAAAGCTTTTCAGCATGTAGTGGGAGCAAGAAACAAAACTGTTTTTACTACTCCATGACCTCCCTCCTGGCCCCAGCAACTCAGCAGGTCCCTGCCAGCCTCATATTCACTCAAAGCAAACACAACATTTCTGAGGCTCAAAAACCAGGAGAGGCAACTCTGACCCTTTGTGTGCTCGGTCTTGGAATCTGCTTCCCTGTGCCGCAGGGAGTCATGCTCTGGTCCTGGCTGCATCCCAGGCTCAACACCATCGCTCACCTATTCCTGCTAAAAACTCCAGGGGAGCTGACACCTCCATGTGACCCCGTGCAGTTTGTGAAGAGCAAAGCTGGAGGTGTTCAAGGCCAGGTTGAATGGGGCTGTGAGCACCCTGATCCAGTGGGAGGTGCCCCTGCCCATGGCAGGGGGTGAGACTGGATGGGCTTTAAGATCCTTTCCAACAAAACCATTCCACAATTCTATGTTCTGTTCAGAGCAGACATTTACCCTCAGCCCTTTCACTATGTCTACATCAGATCTTCATCTCAGCAAGTCCTGTCTTCACCTCCTTTTCTCTTCTCACCACTTGGATCCTCCCGTTTCAACCAACAGCCCTGATACACCCTGTGCAATTCAGGGTCATCCCTGTGTGAGGCACTGAACCCTTTCCCGAGGAATTAGCCACAGCTGCTCTCCCACAGCAGAGCATTTCAGCCAACCACGGAGGAAAGAGGAGAGATGAAGAGTGAGACGTTGTTTTTCTGGGAGCTGGGTGCAGAGCGTAGACGGCTCTTACACAGAAACCTCCACTCTCCCAGTCAGAAAGCCTGTCCTCACACAACTTGGTGTTTATCTACAAATCATAGAATCGTGGAATGGTTTGGGTTGGAAGAGACATTAAAACCCATTCAGTTCCACCCCTTGCCATGGGCAAGGACACCTCCCACTGGATCAGGTTGCTCACAGCCCTATCCAGCCTGGCCTTGAACACCACCAGGATGGGGCAGCCACCACTTCTCTGGGCAACCTGGGCCACGGCCTCATCGAGTAATGGCAAATGTTCAACCTCCTTGCCACCTTGAGGGAAAGCAGCAGCACAGCCCATCACGCCTGCCCTCAGGAACTCTTTTGTGCCAGTAAACTGACAGCCCCACTCCAGAGCAATGCAGCTCTGCTCCTTCCCTGTGTAGGACAGGTGGCACTTGGAGGTCCTTCTGTCAGCACCAGGGGAACGGAGCAGTACAAGTCCTGCTGCATTCCTCAGCTGTGCAGCACTTCAGATAACACCTGGGGTTAAATGACAGCTGTAACTCTGTGGGAAGATAAGATAAGACAGGTGAAAGAGTTTACAGCGTACCCAAGAACCCCTTCGATCCGAGAGTCACAAACAAGCCCTGGTGTCTTCAAGGCAGCACGCAGCCACTTGCAAGGCTCCAGAACCCACACTCATTTCAGGGTGAGGGAGAGAATGATTTATGCTGCACTGTTCCCCACTGAGCTATTTACTCAGCTGGGAATTTGTCCTCTTGCCCCATTGCATTCCCTACTTGAGAAGCACCAGCTAAAACTGGGCTCTGGCCTGTGGAGGACCTTTACTCCAGAGTTGAGGGAGCACTGGGGGTTGTTTTCTGTTCACAGTTCATTGACCTGTCGGGAGATTGGGGCAGAATTTATCCTCTAGTATCTTTTATTGGTTCTGCTGAGACCATCTTGGTACCAGAAAGACAGAAAGGGTGGGCAGAAAGAGCAGCCTGTGCTTGCAAACTCCACTAACACCGTGCAGAGAAGCCCAAATCCTTGTGCCAGTGCCCGGTGCTGCTGCTCTGCCCACACAATCCCGGCAGGAACAAGTTGCCTAGAGAAGCTGTGGCTGCCCCATCCCTGGAGGTGTTCAAAACCGGGCTGAATGGGGCTTGGAGCAACCTGATCCAGTGGGAGGCATCCCTGCACATAGCAGGGGTTTGGAATTGGATGGCCTTTGAGGTCCCTTCCAACCCAAACGATTCCATGATTCTATGAAGTTAAATTATCATCTCCAGGAACTTCAAAGAACAAGACAGGAGGTTTAGTCTGTGTTATAAGGTCTCTCAAGCTTTACCTGCAAAAATCGTAGGTACTTACTGTCCGTTCTCCAGGTCCTTCACATGGCACACGGACGCTTCCACCACGTCCTTTGGGTTGTGATAGGGATTGCTAGCAATGGGATGCTCTTCAAGGTGATAATGCCGGGCAGTTCCGTTGACTTTGTAGATCAGGGGGCTGGTTTTTCCATTGGGCGACATCTCCTCCTTGCTTCTCTCCTTCTCGGGTATCACCACTTCAATTTTCACTTCAACTGCGGGAACAAACAGAAACATTCATTAAACCGAAGCTAGGGGCTTTGCTGCCGTTCTGCCTCTCCATCCTCCCCTGGATTTTGAAAGGCCCTGACAGTCATTAGAACAGACGTTTATTGTTGACTTGCTTGGGAAGATAAAACATTTAACATCAAATTCAGCTTGATCATCCAAGCCCATTATTCCACTGTTCCTTCTCCACCTTTGTATGCATAAGGTACATATTCTTGCAAGCAGACATTAGTCATCGGTGCAAAACAACCCCGCAGTCACAATTCCTCTCCTGTTTAGTGGAAAACAGCTCCAGGCAGCTAAATGTGAGGCGTGCCAAGGCCTCCAGGGCTCAGACAGACTTCAAAAACCCCTTTAATTGTCTACAGATAACATTAACTGAAAGGGAAAGGCAACACCGCATGGTGTATAAAGCTGTTTCATTAGATGGAAACCAATTAATAAGGAACTAGGAATATCCAAAAATTATTTCTGCATGAGGTTTTCAGCACAAAGTGAGTCTTCAGCACCAAATGGGAAAAGCAAGGCTCTCCTCACCCATCCTAGTGAAGCCATGGAGATGTTCAACTGAGCTCCTCAGAGGGCAGAACCGACCTACTGCTGATGCCCAGGGAAAGTAGACCAGAGGCAGAAGCATCAAAAGAAGGTGTTGATGAGCTCTCACATCATAAAGTGAAAAATATCACTTAACCTCCTAGGGACTTCAAAAAACTCAGCGCCATTAATATTTATAATAACCCCAGGGGAGTCCTACTGTGAACTGGGGTGTGGAGTGCCAGAAACTGAAGAAGTGTCTCAAGCAAATGGGAGGTTGCTGAGCTTTCCTTGTCCATAAATGTCATGAAGAGGAAAAGCTGTGCATAAGACAAAGAACAAAGCTCATGACCTAACCAGGAGGTGGTAAAGCCTCCATTCCTGGAGGGGTTATAAAAAAGTGTAGTTATGTGTCCTTCCCCTGACCCGATGCCCCAGAGATTTGCTTATGTTCGTGTCAGGTGAACACCCAAGGTGCTCACTGATCCCTGGGCTCATGAATCTGTGGAGATGAGGATGGCATTTACCGAGCTCTGCACTTCTTTCTTGGTCAGAAAAGCATATGCAGGAAGCAGGGGGTCCCTGGCACAACATAACAATGTTGAATGTTGTCCATAACAACATTCCCAGCATCCCCACTGGACATAAGTCCAGATGAAAAGAAAAAGAGGGATAAAGTCTTCCCTCCTCCTACTTCCCTACATGGCTCCATGGAGAGGAACTCCCACTCATTGCTTGCTAAGACTTTACACCCCTTCCTCCTCCTCATCCCCACTGGCCCTGCATGGGGTGCCCCTCTGACCACAGACCTGCATTCCCCAGGGATGATCCCTCCAGGAATCTGGGGCTCAGTGGCACCTGAGCTGATTCGGCAATACCACTTTGAGTGCCAGCAGGGAAAATGACATTTAAATGAAAGATTTATAAACCCCAGGTTAACTCTGCAATCCGATTGGCACGGGGTGGTGGGTTCAGCATGCTCCATTCCTTTGACAGTCATATTCTTGACCTGCTAGAAGAAGTTCCTGACCTTAAAGCAAACCGTTTGGAATGTTTTAGAAAACTGCTCTCTGAGCATGTATATGTATGCACCTAGAGATAGAGACAGAGATATATAAATATGCCTGCTTGCCCATGCCACCAGCATCACATGTACATCTATGTGTATGTATGGGTTACTACCTGTCCATGTACATATAGGAATGGTTGGACTCGATGATCCGATGGGTCTTTTCCAACCTGGTGATTCTATGATATATAAATGTATTTTTATCTATATACATACATATATCTCAGAATCATGGAGTGCTTTGGGTTGGAAGGTACCTTAAAGCCTATCCAGTTCCATCCCCCTGCCACAAGCAGGGACACCTCTACTTCTAATGACAAAACCATCACATCAAGCACACCCAGCTCTACCTTCTCCCTTCAGGTGCCCCATTCAGCAAATGCCACACTCCCAGAAACCAGGAGGTAGGAAACCAGCCAAAAGCTTGGAGTCAAGCTCAGAAGGACACATCATCCCATCCAGCAGCCTGCAGCCTCCCCGCAAAGGGGACAGGCTCCCAGCTCTGAGCCAAACGCATCCTCCCCTGAGGGGGCAAATCTCACCTGCAGACAGGTTTTGCTGTGCCAGAGCTGCTGCCCCAGCACCCAGCCTAGCTGAGTGTGCAAAGAAAAACAACCTCAACTATGCAGGGTTTGCAAGCTACTCCCCCCCCCCGAGCCCGGTGCAGAAACGGTGCTGCTACAGCTCACACCGAGCACGTTGGTTCCCTCCACCCGTCATCCTGCCCTGGCTGCCTCTCCCAGAGCGGGTGCTGGGATCCCACGGGGCTGCCAGCTGGCAGCTCATCACGTATGCACCACACACCCAGGGAGAAAGCAGAGAGGAAAAATTATGCAGAAATTGAGAACTGGGGCCTTCAGAAGAGGATGTGGCATCACGGGACTGCAGCACTAGAGATAACAGAGGATGACTTCGCTGCCTGAACATAAGCTCTTAATTAAACACTTCAACATCCCAACGGGGCAGGCGCTGCTGCAGCAGCCAGCATGTGCGCTGGCCTCCGGTACAGCCTGCCCAGCTCCTCACTGCCGCTCCACTCCTCAAAGCTCCTGCACCAGAAATCTGCTCATCAAAAGGTCATCTTGGCAAACAGTAACATGTGTGCAATGTCCAGGTTATCTTGAGAAAAGCTGAGGTTGCCAATTATAAAATAACAGAATCATTGAGTGGTTTGGGTTGGTAAAGACATTAAAGCCCATTCAGTCCTACCTCCCTGCCACAGCCAGGGACTCCTCCCACTGGATCAAGGTGCTCCAAGCCCCATCCAACCTGGCCTTGAACACCTCCAGGGATGGGGCAGCCACCGGTGCTCTGGGCAACCCAGGCCAGAGCCTCCCCTCAGCTTTCCTGGAGCCCCTTTCAGTACTGGAAGCTGCTCAAAGGTCCCCTCATAGCCTTCTCTTCTCCAGGCTGAACAACCCCAACTCCTTCAGCCTGTCCTACAGCAGGTGCTCCAGCCCTCAGATCATCTCCGTGGCCTTCTCTGGACTCGCTCCAACAGCTCTGTGTCCTTCCTGTGCTGGGGACTCCAGAACTAGATATAGAGCTCCAGGTTAGGTCTCGCCAGAGCAGAGCAGAGGGGTAGAATCCCCTCCCTGGTCCTGCTGCTCCCACTGCTCTGGATGCAGCCAAGGACATCGTTGGCTTTCTGGGCTGCACACGGGAAGGGCTGTCTCTGAGCTGGATATAGGAAGACGGAGGAGATGACGACCTTGCATACACCTTTCAAAAACGAATAAGTGATTCTGTTGACTTCAGGCTGCATCTGAAGTGTTCCCTTCATGATAAAATGGCACTGATGGGAGAAAATAGCTCTGTTCTGTCCCTGCGTGATGTGCTTCTCATTCGTACAGGGGATTTGTAGAAAGAGGAAAGTCGCCTTCAGTTAGATCTGATGCTGCACAGTTCCCGCAAGAAACAGGAATGCCAAATATCACAAAAAGACCATGAAAGCTCTTTGCCAGAACAACTGGCAGGTGGAAATGCGTTCACCTGACTGCGCTCGCAGGTTCTGTAAGCAGCAAGCTGAAACCCCACAGCCAGGGGTGTGCAAACCAGGGGCTGGTGGGAGGCTTGGCAAAGCCTTTGAAGGCTGCTAATCAAAAGCAGCACCGCAGGGAGAGCGTGACGTCACAGGATGGCATTTTCAGTCTTTTTGGCCCCGCTATGCAAATAGAGCTCTACGTGAAAATCCGCAGATCAGGAAATGTGCCTGCAGAGCGCTTTTTATCCCTGCACCGGGCCAAGATGAAACGCAATTTTGCTGATGGCAAAGAACAGAAAGTGGAGCTGCCAGCAGAGTGTGTTATAAGTTTGGTCAACAGAAGCATTTATTCCTGGATGTGTTTTCACTCCTGAAACCTTTCAAGGAAGGATATAAGTAGTGTGAGCATCCTATCCTGTCACCCTGGCACTGCAGTGACCTGGGAAATAATCACAGCCAAGAGAAAGCGCAGAAAACACCTTTGTGCCCTCTTTGTGCCTTGCAAAGCATGGCTAGAAGCTGCTTTAAGGTCTCCCTGTAGCCTTCTCTTCTCCAGGTTGAATAACCTCAACTCTCTCAGTCTGTCCTCACACAGGAGGTGCTCCAGCCCTTGGATCATCTCTGTGGCCTTCTCCAGACTCGCTCCAACAGCTCCATGTCCTTCCAGTGCCTTCCAAAGGCAGAGGACCTCACGCAGTGGATGCTCAGTGGGTCAGAGACCCCTTCTGACCTTCTGAGTTCTTCAACCTGAAATCCCCACTGCCTGAGGCAATGAGGACAAATTGCCAAGAAAACGTCCCCAAAAGACATTTCTCCACCCAAAAAGGCTCTGTGTGGATGCTCACTGATCAGATAGACCAGCACAGCTATCCAATTCCCCTTGCCCTTGGGCACGAGGTGAAAACAAGGACAGGGTCACCCTTCCGCTGTCTCTTAGTTGGCCAAAGCAAGAGGCAGGATGGGAGATCTGAAAAAGCTTCACCAAAACCAGCTGCACCAGTGTTGGTCCCTGGGCACCAGCACTGCAGCAACACGGATGCTGCTGGGTACGATGAGTCTGGGCAACTACACAGCACCAGCTTATGCTCCCACTGCCAGCACGGGCTCAGGACAAGGCTGAACATTCACACTTCCACACCAGACCTCCCTCCCCAGCCAGTTTGCCTACAGAGCCCACACTGCAGCCCCTTCCTCCCCTGTGTACACCAACCTTCACCAAGAGCCCGTTCAGCCCAGCTGCAGCAGAGCGTGCAGGGCCACCTGCATCCTTGGATGCCCAGGTGCCTCCAGCTGCTTGGCTGGAGAAAATAAAATCCAAAATAGAATCCAAAGAATGGAGCACCCCCAGGGTCTGGCCTGAGTGGTGGGACTGGGCCAACACAAAGAAATCAAGCAGTAGGTGGTCCTGCTCCTTCCCACATCATTCCCTTCCAGCAGGAACAAAATCAAGTCTTGCAGCAGCAAGAAAGGTGCTGGAGGCACCTAGGTCTGTATGGGGACAGCAGTCGCACCAACCCCTCCTGGGGCATGAGCTCTGCCCCTAGAGCTGCAGAAAGGTAGGAGTAGAGAAGGTGATGGGGTTACAAAGAGTTGGGATGGGGAGAGCTGGCAGCAGGTTGCAGGGTGTGGGCTGAGGTCTCCTCCCACCTGCCCACTGCCCCCCTAGCCCTGCAGCCCCCGCACGGTGCCCTGCTCAGGAGCCAGGAGTTTGGGGGGATTAACGGGCCAGTAATCCTCGCTGCGGGAGCCGGGAATTAACATTCCCCTGGCCAGCGCCCGCCACTGCTGACCTACTTCTCCCCACGGGGTTGGTGGGATAGGGACATGGCAGCAGAGGGCACTTACCTGGTTTGGGTTTGGAGAAGCATCCTCCCATGGCTCCGTCCAGGACAGGCACTGGGGACAGTGGGCAAGTCAACGAGGGCACAGGCACATCCTGGCATGACAAACCACTGTCCCAGGCTCCAGGTGTTGTTCACAACCTGTGTGGGGTAGAAAAGCTCCATGAGATGCAGCGTAGAGCATGGAGTGAGTAACCCTGAGCTCTGTGCATCCTTGGGGACCCAAGCAGCGAGGGGACAATGAGCTGCTAGGGTCACCGTGCCAGTAGTCACCAGGAAATTTAGCTTTGAAGTTTATAAATGCAATCATCCTTGCGAAGTTTAAATGACAAAACCCCTCGTATCATTTATGTTCTGACTTTAATAAGTTTGTAAAGCCCTGCTGTTGGGAATTAAATCTCTAGGCATATAGGTCACAGCCCAAATACAATGGTTAAACAATAAATACATATCAGGCACGGTTTTTTCTTTTATTATTAGGTGATGGAAAAAGAAGAAATCTATTTTATTGCCCAACCATGCGAGTTTCCCTTTCCAGTAACGCTCATCCCTCCAGAAATCCCATTTGCTTTGGAGCAATTATTAATTTGAGGAGGGGTTTCGATATCAAGTTGTTTTGCACTAAAACTCAATTTTTATTCTGTTAAGACAAGAAGTTTTTAATGTTGAAGCAGGACAGGCAAGGGATCCACTCTGAGTTGGGTTCATCCCATTAGCTTATATGGGCAGGGCTCTCGGCTTTGGTACAGAACAAAGAACTAGGAGAAACCCTTTTGAGTTTGGGATCCTGAGTGGAAGAAGCAGGGCAATGAGCAGGGCTGGACTTCAGGAGACCTAACATTAGCCTCTTCAAAAGACCTACTTGGAGGAATCCCATGGATGGGGAAGGGGGTGTCATAGAACCATTAAGGTTGGAAAAGACCTTCAAGCTCATCCAGTCCAACCATCAGTCCCCAAAGTGCCTGCTAAACCATCTCCTGAAGTGCCATGGCCACAAGATTTTTGAAACCCTCTGGGGAGGGGGACTCCACCACTGCTCTTGGCAACGAATTCCTATGTTTCACCACTCTTTCAGCAAAGAAATTGTTCTCAATACCCAATCTGAACCTCCCCTGGTGAAACTTTAGCAGGTGGTTGGACCAGATGAGCTCCAGAAGGCCCTTCTAACTCCAACCATCCTGGGATTGGATGCTGTGAGAGCTAAAAGAAAGTTAAAACAAAGACAGCGTCACCTATGCAGAGGTTGAACTTTCTTCTGGAAGGCAACCAGCCACCTCCCAGCTCTGGGATATCTGATTTAGGAGCAAATCAACCCCCTGCTTACCCAGAGCGGCTGTTTGCATTGGGCTTCTTGCAGCAGAAAGTAGGGGTCACGCTGGTGGGACAAGGCCACGCGGCAGGCAGGTGACCAGGCAGCATCAGAGCCAGCCCTCAGGATGGTGAAGGCATCGGGGAGCACAGCAGGAACCTCCAACCACCAGGGCAGGCAGTGGAGTGGATGGCACAAGGTGTCTCCCAAACGTGCCACAACTGAGGATGCCTTTGTCTTCTCCAGCCCCCCAGAGATGCCGATGCCCAGTCCAGTGGCTGTGGGACTGGTTTCCAGGTGGCCCGGCTGGTTTTGCGGGGGAAGTCAGGGCTCCTGTTCCTGAGTATCAGCCATTTGTCTGAGATGCCTTTGCTTTGTTTGGACTTTCAAGATGGCAATCTGAAGACAGGCCCTCAGGGCCCCTTCGTATCTCCTGATTTCTCCACTGATGGTCCTCCCCCTACCCCAGACCTCTCCATGGTCCTCCAGCTGAACCACCCACAACCTTCTAGACCAGGTCAGAGCAGAGCACAGTGCATGATGCTGAGTGTCCTTCCTCCACTCCCGGAGTGAACCAAGGGGTTCTTGGTAGGATTTCAGCTGACACCACCAGAGGAGAAGCTACCTGGCTGCCCACAGCCTGAGACCCAGGCACCACCCAGAACGATTCGAGACACAATGGGATTGTGCCACTGCTAGCAGCATCCAGAGGGACTGACAAAAAGCTGGATCCTGCAGAAGTCACGGAATCTCCTCTATTAGGAAAGGGAAATAAGCTCAAACACAACACAATGTAAGCAGCCCAAGCTCATTCATAAAACTCTTGAAGGGTACACCCTGACTTACACAAGGTCAGGCTGCTGATGGCCATGCCTCACGAAACCAATTCATCACCTGCTTCCTGAACAACACTCTGCTTCCCTGCTGTACAGGAACACCTTCAGTGTCTGCTCAAAGAGGGCAGCAGGGAGTGGGTTATCAAAATACGATGCAACTGTTGTGATGCTGAGGATCATACAATGGTTTGGGTTGGAAGGCACCTCAAAGGCCATCCAGCTCCAACCCCCTACATAGGCAGGGACACCTCCCACTGGATCGGGTTGCTCCAAGCCCCAATCCAACTTGGCCTTCAACACCTCCAGGGATGGGACAGACAACATTTCTCTGGGCAAACTGGGTCAGGGCCTCCCCATGCAGCACGGAGTGCGGCCTCTTGCCCAGGTCCTCGAGGACAGTTCTGGCTAGGGATTTGCTGCAGCTCCAGGAGCCCAGCTGCATTCATGATCTCTCCACCGCTCTTCCCTTCAGCAGTTTTTTCTTTTTGTTTTTTCGGTCATTTGGAGCACAGGTCTTCTAAGGCTACGTCCTACAGCTCCACACGCAGCAGAGGCTGCTGGTTCTTAACTGCCCCTGCATACAACAAATGGTTCTTTTTATTGTATCTCGTTCTGCTACAGGCAAACACACACTTATTTCAGCCTCAAGGACTTTGTACTTCAGCAGCATTATCAGTTACCACAATTTTTGGACTCTCGGCTATGTTATCACCATTCAAAGAACTCAGTACTTATTTCTCAGGACAAAGATGTCTCTGAAGGGTCCAAGCCAAGGCACACCAGAATTATTTATTTTCTGCTCAGTATAAGGGCACCTAGAATGGGTTCACCAACACCCTTGTGCTCTGCACACTTAGATCCTACCACCCACAACAACCTATGTAGAATCATAGAATCATGGGATGGTTTGGGTTGGAAGGGACCTTAAAGATCAGCTAGTTCCAAACCTCTACCAGGGGCAGGGACACCTCCCACTGCATCAGGGGTTCCAAGCCCCATCCAACCTGGCCTTGGACACCTCCAGGGATGGGGCAGCCACCACTGCTCTGGGTAACCTGGGCCAGAGCCTCTCCACACTCACAGGAGTTGATTCCTAGGATCTCATCTTAATCCTCCCTCTTTCAGCTCAGGTCTGAGAGAAGGCCCTACAGCCAGGAAAAGCAAGTCAGTGGAAGCACCTATACTCAAGGACACCATCTCAACAAACACCAGGAGCTGTAGGAAGGTCCCTGATGTCTGTCAATAATGGCCTTTTCCTACCACACTTACTGCTCAGGTGAGAGCTTGTGGCTGATTGTCGCAGACAGCTGATTTTCCATATGAACTCTCCATTCTGGACAGTATCCATCTTCAAAAACAAGCAAGTTAAACTTTTCTACCTTAAGCCTGCACGCACCCTGCTCCGTGCTCCTCAGCTCCTCACCTGCCAGCACGCAATCCCACGCGTGCCAGGCACACCAGGAACTGGAGGACATCCACATCCACAACATTCCACATCTCCTGCAAGACTCACTTGTCTGCAAACAGCCTTGCTGACCCTGCAGAGCAGAGAGGACCACGTGCCTTTTCCAGCCAGTGAGACCTGGCTCTGCAGGCTGCGCCCCAGCAGCAGGAGCACCAGAGGAGGGGGTAGCAGGAGGCTCAGAGCATCTGATGGCACCCTCCACGCTCACAGGGAAGGGCTGGCTCTGACCTCTGGTCCCCACTGTGGAAAAAGTCAACCCTTGACCCAAGCCATACTCTTATCTGCCGCCGAGCTGCCTCCTTGCCAATTCTCCATACATGCAAAATATTGTCTTTAACACAAGGCCCAGCGGGAACTGTGGAGTCGTCCCAGCAGCAGAACCGTTCTGGACACACCCTACAAACAAAGTGACGCATGGACCCCACCACGGCCTCTCCAGTGTCCTGCACAGCCCATCCTGCAGGGCAGCCTGGGCACAGGGCAACTCCTCTGCCTGCTGAGTCCTGAACTTCACCGGGATCCTGAGCCCTCATAGAATCATAGAATCACCAGGTTGGAAAAGACCCACTGGATCATTGAGTCCAACCATTCCTATCACACACTTAACTATGTCCCTCAGCACCTTGTCCACCTGTCCCTTAAACCCCTCCAGGGAAGGTGAATCAACCCCCTCCCTGCGCAGCCTCTACCAGTGCCAAATGACCCTTTCTGTGAAATTTTTTTTCCTAATGTTCAGCCTGAACCTCCCCTGGTGGAGCTTGAGGCCATTCCCTCTCATTCTGTCCCCTGTCACTTGGGAGAAGAGCCCAGCTCCCTCCTCTCCACAACCTCCTTTTAGGTAGTTGTAGAGTTAGGTTCTCCCACACCTGGCAAAATATCAGAAAGATTCGATAGTGGCAACACCACATCCCCCTGTCCTTGATGAGGACACCCCGATTATCCTCTTCCATCATCTCTTGAAGCTCAGCTGCTGTTTCACTCTTGGTCTCCCCGTGCACAGCCTCGTGCCCCACTTCTGGTGCAGCTGGAGCATCAGGAGTCCCAAATCTCTTCCCCACACCCCACAGACCACACCGATCGAACTGTGTTACAAGCCCTGCTCTGACCCCGGGGAGGTGCGCGGGGCTCACCCATCATGACAGAAGCCTGGCAAGAACCAGTGGGAAGACAACCAACGCACACAGAAGAGAGCGTGACAGAGGACGACGTTTTTAGGGCAGGGAGAACTTCTATTTTTAAAAGAAGTTTGGAGTGAAAATAGACGGGGCTCCATCCTGAAGCCACGGCTGGTTTCTGGACTGCAGTACAAAGGCTGAACACGGGGCTCTCACCCCTCCAGCCCCAGCTCCTAGTGCTCGCACAGACCAGGCTCAAAACACCCAGTATCCACCTCCTGTCCCTCCACCTCGGGGACGCTGTGCCCCCTACTCCGTCCTTGTGCTCGCAGGGCTGTGCCGGTCACCTCTGCCCATCCCCTGCCCACACAGCAGAGGAGCCAAACTCAAGCACATGGGAACCCCCTTCTCTCCTCTCCCCAGCACCCCAACCTCCCCTCTACCTCTCCAACTTTTCACACCTTTTTCCCCCTTGGTGGCTCTCCAGCCAGTCACCCCTTCCCTCTGCCCACCCCTCCAGCTCCCAGTTTTCCATACTCCTCTGGACTCTGCTGCCTGGCCCTGCTCTGAGGGTCCCCCAGCTGCTGCTACCAGTGACCCTATCAGACCCCACTGCTCCCCCCGCTTTCCCTCCTGCTTCTCCAACACCTTCCACCCCCAACCCCTGCCGACTCCTCAGCAAAGCCTTCCCCACCAAACCTTTCCTTCTCCAGCTCCTTCCTGGCAGGGACCAAGATGTGCTTTGCTCCCACCCAAGAAAAACGGTGGCTTTGCTTTCGGATGGCCCCAAGAAACAGAAGCAAAACTCCCCCTGCACGCCTCATCCCAGCGAGGACGGGGAGGGAGGGATGCTGGCACACGTCACCTTGTGCCCTCGTCCCTGGGAGTTTGTGTCAGGGCAGCACAAGCAGCTACAAAGCTGCCCTGGACCGTGTCCCCCGGCTCCCGGGGAAGCGCTGTCACACAATCAGCCCCGATTGCTTTACTGGCTGCTGCTTCAGCAGTTTCTGGGCTCCGGGTTAAAAGGCTCCTTCGGCAGCATCGGCTTTGCCACCTCTCCAAACTCGCCCTCCCGCAAGCTGGGTTGGAAATATTCCGATTTAATAATTATACACGAGGTTTGGTTCGGTTCTCAATAAAAAGCGCAAATGCTGAAAATTCTCCCCAGGGGCAGCTCGTTTGATATAAAAAAAAAATAATAACATTTCACAAAAACACACGAGTTTTCATTCTCAGTCACTGCCAAGGGGAGGCAGGTCCTGGGGGCTGCCCCTGCCGGTCCCCGGTTGCACAAGAGAAAACCGCGTTCCCTCCAGGAGCTGAAGTTGTTCCTCGGGGCAACAGCTGAAGCCCACGGCCACCAAATTCCAGCTGCCCACTTGCCCGGGGATCCCTCTCCGAGCAGCCCGTGCTGCCCCCCCACCCTAGAGCATCACCCGCAGCTCTGAGGGTCGGGACGCCCGGCTGCTCCGGGGCTGGGGCGGTGGGGGGGGCGGAATCCAGCCCCGCAGGCAGGGAAAACAAACTTGGAGAACGCGGAGGAGGAGGGACAGACCCCAAACTGCCCCTCAAACCTTGAGGAGAAACCCGGCTTTTTCCACGCTAAAATCGCAGCCCGTGTTTTGGCCGCTTCGCCCTCCCGAGCGGCTGCGGCATCTCTGGGGATGCGCAAAAAGAGCGGCTCCCGCCCCCCAGCAGCCACCGGACCCCCCCGGACACCCGGACACGGTCCCACCGGCAGCTCCCACCGCGGAGGAGCCTCCGGTTCCCCGTGTCTGGAGGGGGAGGCAGAGCCGGTTCCCCCAGCCCGGTCCCTCCGTGCCTGGAGGGGCAGAACCGGTTCCCCCAGCCCGGTCCCCCCGGTTCCCCGTGTCTGGGGGGGCAGCACCGGTTCCCCCAGCCCGGTCCCTCCGTGCCTGGAGGGGCAGCACCGGTTCCCCCAGCCCGGTCCCCCCGGTTCCCTGTGCCTGGGGGGGCAGCACCGGTTCCCCCAGCCCGGTCCCCCCCCGTGCCAGGAGAAGGAGCAGGGCCGGTTTTCCCCCGCCCGGAGGCGCGGATGATGCTCCCGGAGCCTCCGGGATGAACCCTGGGACGGAGCCCCGCTGCCCCCCGCGCTTACCCGGGTAGCCGGTTCCCGTACCGGTGCCGGTTCCTGCGCTGATGCCGGTGCCGGTGCCGGGGCGGCGCGGGGCGCGGGGCGGAGCGCGGGGCGGTCCCGGTCCCGGCCTCGGGCAGCGCCGCCGGGGCTCCCGGGCTGCTCGGGCTGCTCGCAGGGCTGGGGCATCGCCGCCGCCGCCCCCGGGGCCGTCCCTGCCCTCCTGGGAGTTGCCCGCCCGGCCTTTCCCGGGGCGCTCGTTTGACATTCCCTCCGGGATCCCCCTCCCCTGCTCCTGTGCAAGCGGGGGTCGCTCCCCGCTCCTGCCGGGCTCGTTTCTGCTCTCCCCAGCGAACTCTTTTCCCCTTTCCATCACATGCCCCAAATATGCCCTTTATTTGATACCCTCATAGAACGGTTTGGGTAGGAAGAGACCTTAGAATCAAAAATCACCGGGTTGGAAAGGACCCACTGGGTCGTCGAGTCCAACCATTCCCATCAGCCACTAACCCATGTCCCTCAGCACCTCGTCCACACTTAAACCCCTCCAGGGAAGGTGAATCAACCCCCTCCCTGGGCAGCCTCTGCCAGTGCCCGGTGACCCTTTCCATGAAAAATTTTAAAGCTCATCTAATTCAAATCACAATCAAAGAAATATTAAATACATTAGCAGCACAGATTATAGGCACTATCAGCAATGGGTATCTATCACATCTGAGAAGCATAAAGGCCACAAATAGGAACAGTATTAATTAAGTACAAGATTTTAATTTTTTTAACGCATCCATGCAAGTTCAGAGCCCAGTCCGGGCACAGAGAGAACCCAGTGCAGGCAGGGAGAGAGAGAGCCCAGTGCAGGCAGAGAGAGAGAGCCCAGTGCAGGCACAGAGAGAGCCCAGTGCAGGCAGAGAGAGAGAGCCCAGT
>WAAB01017234.1:147179-186166 GCA_013389865.1 Piaya cayana | reverse complement strand
ACAGGGACATTGCCCAGTTGTGTTTGGATGGGGTAAGAAAGGGCAAGGCACAGCTGGAGCTGGACTTTACGAGGAATGCAAAGAAAAAGAAAAATAAAAAGATCTTCTATAGGTACGTCAGCCAGAAAAATAATGTAAAAGAAGAAGTATCTGCCCTGATGGGAGGCAAACTGACTGGCAAACTGGTAAAAATAAATGAGGAGAAGGCTGAGATACACAACATTTTTGCCTTGGTCTTCACTGAAAATTTCTCCCCACACTTCTCCTGTCAATGGGGCACAAGACAGGGACTGGGGGAAAAAAGTCCCTCCCACTGTAAGAGAAAATTATGTTTATGACCACCTGAGGAACATGGACATACATCAGTCTATGGAATCTGATCAGATGCAACCCAGAGGGAATTGATTGATGTAGTTGGCAAGTCACTCTCCATGATGTTTGAAAATCATGGCAGTCAGGGGAAGTCCCTGTTGACTGGAAAAGATCACACTCATATTTAAAAGGGGTAGAAAGGACGACTCTCAGAACAATTGACCTGTCAACCTCACCTCTGTTCCTGGAAAGATCATGGAACAGATCCCCCTAGAAGCTTTGCTAAAGTACATGGAGGACAGGAAAGTGATTCAAGACAGCCAACATAGCTTTTTTTATGACAAGTCTTGCCTGACCAACCTAGGTGCATTCTATGATGGAATGACTACATCAGTGGACAAGGGAAAAGTTACCATTGCCATTTGTCTGGATTTCTGTAAGTCCTTTGACATGCTCTTCTGCAACACCCTTCTCTCTAAATTGGAGAAATATGGATTTGATAGGTGGATTTAGAAGATAAGGAATTGGTTGAGTGGTTGTATACAGAGAGTAGTGGTCAATGGTTCAGTGTCTAGATGGAGACTGATGACAAATAATATCCCTCAGAAGTCTGTATTGGGACCAGTACTATTTAAGATCTTCATCAATAATGTAGCCAGTGGGATTGACTGTACCTTAAGCAAGTTTGCAGATGACGCCAAGCTGAACAGTGCAGTTGACATGCCTGAGGGATGGGATGCCATCCAGAAGGACCTGGAGAAGCTCAAGAAGTGGGCCCGTGTGAACTTCACAAGGTTCAACAAGGCCAAGAGGAAGGCCTTTCACCTGGGTCAAGGCAATTCCCAGTATCAATATAGACTGGGAAGATGAAGGGATTGGAGCAGCCTTGCCAAGAAGAACTAGGAGTTAGTGGCGGACAAAAAGCTGGACATGAGCCAACAATGTGCACTTGTAGCCCAGAAAACCAACCATATCCTGGGCTGCATCAGAAGTGTGGCAAGCAGGTCAAAAGAGGTGATTCAACCCCTCTTCCCTGCTCTGGTGACACCTCATCTGGACTACTGCATCCAGCTCTGGGGTCCTCAGCACAAGAAAGAAATGGACCCATTGGAGTAGGTCCAGATTGGGGCCATAAAAATGATCAGAGGTAATGGAACACTTCTCCTGAGGACAGGCTGAGACTGTTGGACATTCTGCCTGGAGAAGAGAAAGCTCCAGGGACACTTCATTGAAGCACTTCAGAGATTTCTGAAGAAATAAACTAAGCATAATCAGATTTTAATGGAAATCAGTTGGTAAGGTCAATAGCAAAGGCATTTATAGGAAAAGTAATAGACTGACTTTGAAATATTAAGAAAAAAATTGAACTTGTGGCTGAATGATTGCTATAGAAAGTGTCTAATTTCACTAACCCTACTATTGTGCTCAAGATCTTCATCTCTAATTTATGGTGAAAACATATATTTCAACACAGGAATGGCTTAATAAACTTAGCTGAGAAATGAGAATCACATAGTAACTTCAAGTATATAACAAATATCAAAGTTATGTTAGCAATTATTCCTTGGTTTGTGAAATTACCCAAAGAGTAGAGAAAAAGAAAATGTAGTTACCAAAATCTAGATAAAGTCAATAGTTTTGAAGTCAATGCTTTAGAGATTTTAATCTGAACATTGGTACACATCAAACCAAATTACACTTGCATGAAAACAAACTTGGAACAAATCAAAACAAGCACTGCCTTTTGTATCATTCTCACCTGCTGAGGTTTTCACAACTTCTGATGTATTTCTCAGACCCATAAAGTCAAACTGATAGAGTCTCCAAGATTTCTGGTCAGCAGCCTCCACTGAGTTTTTTCTCCATCTGTAAACCATTTCCTCTTTAGGGTATCCATCTAGAAATTTTTAAAAAATAAATATATATGTATATATTGCATTTCATAAAAAAAGGTACTGCAAAATAGTATCTGTACTGAGCTATTTGGGAATACCTAAATTTCTGATCTGATGCTTTCCTGTTGAGTTTGGTGGCCAGATAATTGTATAGCACACAAAAATAGTTGTAATACTGGCAAAATTATGATTTTTCAACAATGATTATTCTTTTCAATGGAGAAAAATTCTGATGAACTAAATTGAAGTCCACACACAGTAGTATACAGCTTTATAAATGCTCTGAATAAGTTGTGCAAACCAATAGAATTTAAAAAAAGGCGGGTGTAAGCATAAGATGTAAGCGAATGAAAAGGACACATTGTTTTAAAAGTAACAATAGTTCTAATGTTCTCTGTGCTACAGTACCTCTGAAATAAGTTCAATGCAATGCAAAAAAGCAAATTTTTAATTAGCATCATATTTTTAAAGTGATTATACCATCATATTACTTCTAAAGGCTGTGGTATTTAATGAAGCACCATCTGATCTCTGCAGCTGAAATGACTTCTGAAAGTCTTACTTTATCAATTTAGCACTTAGAAGACATAATTAATCCCCATGCCAATATTTAATCCTGGTTTTGTTAGAGAATGGCATTTTCCAATAGAAGTCCAAAAATAATTCTTCAACCAGCCCAAACCATAATAACAGACCATCTAGAAAACAACAGCGCACCCATGCTAGTTAAAACTAGATTGTTCTCTAATGCATAATAAAATAAATGCCTATTCATCTAATAATTAATACAGTAGATGTAGATTACAAAACAAATTAAAATCCTAACAACAACAATACCAGTTAATATAACTGTCTCAGCTGTAGTTTTTTTTCCCATTGGATACTGATAAATTTTGATATTTGCATTACAAAACAACTTCTCTGCACATGGTGCTGCTCTCTTGATGTTTTCCTCCTATAAGTGTCTTCTTCATCTTGTTTAAGATTCCATCCTGCTGGGGCACCGCTGTAAGGTGTGCATGGTGTCATTTATCCCTCTCACTCACACAGCATGAAAAGTACCCACCAGTCCCTCAGTTCTAATCTGTAGAAAATGACTATGTGTTAATTCAAAATGTCATGTTCATATATTTCCCATCAATGTAAATAAAGAAATAGCCCATGAAGGACCCTACTGAGTAACAAACGGAAGCCCTGTCGATTTCCACAAGAACTCTTACTGTCAAGTAGAATTCACTGCTGATTCTGTTCTGCCAATCTGTGAGATTGATCTAAAGGTTAATTTTTTTTTGGTGACAGGTAATGGTAGATGATACAGAGGTACAGTGAATGATGCCAAGCATTGCAGTACCTCTGAGCCTTAGCCCAACATGTTCTGAAATCTTCTTGAGCCTTGCTCCTATTGGACTGAGAAGTCTGATTACATTTTTTGCTGCTTCTCTATAATGGAAAATCCTGCATTTAATCATGGAATCATAAAATCATTTAGGTTGGAAAAGTATTCTAGATTATGATGCTCAACTGTACACCTAACACCCATAAACCATGTCTCTAAGCATCACATCTACGTGTCTTCCAAACACCTCCAGGTATGGTGACTCTACAACTTCCCTGGGCAGCCTGTTCCAGTGCTTGACAGCCCTTTCAGTGAAGAATTTTTTTCTAATATCCAGGATAAACTTCCCCTGGCATAACTTGTGTAGTTTCCTCTTGTCCTATTGCTTGTTACTTGGGAGAAAAGACCAATACCCACCTCACTACAACCTCCTTCCAGGTAATTGTAAAGAGTGATAAGGTTTCCTCTCAGACTCCTTTTCTACAAGCTAAACAACTGCAATTCTCTCAGCCGCTCCTCACAAGACTTGTGCTTCAGGATCTTCACCAGCTTCATTGACCTTCTCTGGAGATGCTCCAGCACCTCAATGAGGGGCCCAAAACTGAATACAGTATTTCTGGTGTAGCCTCACTAGTGCCAAGTACAGGGGCATGATCACTTCCCCACTTGTACTGGCCACACCATTTCTGAATCAAGCCAGGATACTAGTGGCCTTCTTGGCCACCTGGACACACTGTTGGTTCTTATTCAACCAGCTATCAACCATCTGGTTCTTTTCCATCGGGCAGGTTTTCAGACACTCTTTGCCAAGCCTGTTAGGTTGCAGAAGGTTGTTGCAAGCCAAGGGCAAGACCAGACACTTAGCTTTTTTAAACCTCATACAGATACTTCATTTTAGAAAATATCAGAACTGAAGACTTCAGTATTTTCACAAGAAATTGTAACTTCTGCTGTTCAACCTGCAACACAACTAAAAGTATATTACCTATAGAATTGCCTATTTTATCTCACTTCCCCAACATGACAAAAGGAAGTAAATTACCTTAAGTTCTTTACTTGATGACTCCAAGCCATCTATAGTGAACAAATTGCCATCAAGTTTATTTACTCTGTCAGGTCACTTTAGGTTATGTAAGAACTACCATACTGCAGCAGGGCAAGGCTCCAGAAGGTCCTGAAAATGTTCCAGCAGATGCTGGAAGATGGCGAGGGGGATGACATGGGAAGAAGACAACCACAAAACTAAGTGTGTGTTCTGTGCTACAACCATTCAAGTTCTGGTAACCTGCAACTCAGGTGATTCTCAGCCAAAGTCTGTGTTGATATCTTTGTTTTCCCTCTTGTGAATTTATTTGATTGTCTTTAAGTTCTCCTAATTTGTGATCTGATCATTATTTTGAAGGCTGTGCTGTTACTAATTGCAATTTTTTGCAGATTTCAGTTTTATATATTACCATACCTTTGGACAACCTTTGTAAAACAAGCCAAGAGCAAAATTCTGTTTCTTTAAGAGCCCAATAGGAAGTATCCATGCCTCCTGTTTATTTTCATCAAACATGGCTTTTTGCCACGGCTTTTGCAGTTAATACAAATTATTTGTACCACTGTTGTTTTACTCATAGAATTAAAGTTGTACATTTTCAAAGTGTGACACTGACCTTAACTCCAATAATGCAAATATGGATAAATGCACTTTTTGCGATTTTGGAGGTGAACCTATTATAACAGAAAGCCAAATTGCCATGACAACCTGTGAGATTCTGTGGATTTTGGTTTATTTCTTCTTTGTTACTGGAACAATTGAACTCATGTTACCATATCTTCTTACAGCATCACCATATAACAGACAGGTTAAAAATATTTAAACTTCATACTTATCATCATACTACTACATTTCATACTGAGACTGATTTGTACAGAAGCCTCCATCAAACTGCTGAAAAAAATGGTCAAGAGCAGAAATGCCTCCAGGCTGGATGACAGGCATGTTCAATCACAAGATGGCCATGAAAATTGGTGTCAAGTGGCCCTGAAACACAACTGCTACAAAAGTCAACACTGATGGAAAATCATCAGCTTCCATAACAAAACCATTAATTTATCCATGCTTGTTAGTGCATACTGTCTCTAACCTTATTTTCCCAATACTATTATTGGTCTGGGTGTCTTAAATCAATGCTTGATTCTTTGTTTCACCTTCTTTTCTGTTATAATGGATCTATCATACATAGTGAGTAGAGATGGGAAGAAGATGGCAGGATAGAAATCAATTCACTTGAAGAACTAGATTCTGTCTAGAAAACTTCCCTTAGAAATGTATCCAAGACATGGAAAGACAGAGAGGCATGGGAAAAAAGCCCAACTTCTTTCATTTCTTCAGACATAATTCCCCCCCGTCTGTGTAATCTGTTTATTTTACTTCTAGTTCCCCATGCTTTGTATTCAAACACAACACAGGCAGAAAACCCAGTTTCTAGCAGAAGGAATAATGCAACAAGGAAGCTCATCTCTTCTTTCTAGCCTTGGAAAAAAATGTGTGCTCAGAGCATGTGATGAGTAGCTAATGAAAATAGCAGAAAACCTGAAAAAGTATTGGTTCAGTTTAGTACCTGCCAGAAGAGTAGTTACTGAATTTATCTGAAGTTCTCGCTGTCCACAAATGAAGGTGACTAGCATTATTTTACTCCTTACTGATTTTAAAAAATTTGAATACTTTAAAGATAGCCTTGGAAACTGAAGTGCTTTATTTCAGCAGTTGTAGATGATTGCACTTCAGTGATAAATACAGCAATTAAAAACGTTATTCTTTGCCCTGTTTACTTGCATCAGTAATTGACACCTTATTCACAGTACATTAGCTCCTGAAAAAAATCAACCAACGTAACAAAAATTGCAGAATAATGGATTTAATACTGCACTGAAATTAAAGGATACACCTTCCATTGAAGAGAACCAAATTTTTCTACCTAAAAATGTGCTTCAAAGCAATTGTGACATCACTTTAACTAGAAGATCCAGTTACTATCATCAACAGGAATGCTTAATTAACCTTTTACTTGGGACTAATTCTGGGGTTTTTTTGGTTTTTGTTTTGGGTTTTTTTGTTTTGTTTTGTTTTTTTTTTGAGAGGAGTGCTAGAACACTGAAACAATTTACTAATACTTTATGTGGCAGTTTAGCTTTAGAAAGGAACTTGTGGCATCAATGCATCTTTTGGGTCTTCAGAGTAGAAAGGAGGGAAAGAGAAGTGTTGCTATTAGAGATGCAAGTCTGAAGAGAAGTATTTTCTATTAATCAGCTCTTGTAGGAGGTAAACATTTTTCTTGGGTTTTTGCTACTCACAAATGGTAACTTCAGCTTGGAGAAAACAGAAGAGAGAACAGAAAAATGAAAATGAGAAGACAGAGGAAGAAGACGGAGAAGAATGAACAGGATTGGACTGAAACAAGAGACAGAAGTTTTCCCCTGAAGACGTTTTGAGATGTGGGTTTTCCAGGCACTCACTTCTGAAGTTTTTTATATTTTTATTTTTTTTAAAATCTAGTCGATTTGTCTCCTATACGGGTGTTACAATTCTGTCACACACAGCCCTAGAAGTGAAAAATCCCTGTTCCAAATATCAGACTCTAAAGGATAGGTTGAATGGCTTGAAACTAAACTAAGAAACTAAAGCAAGTCTGTTGCATCATCATACCTTTGTACTCTGTCCTTATTCTCACCAAATAGGTTTCCTTTTAATAAATTTGCAATTGTTACCAAGAGTGATTTGGTTTTGGAAAATAGTTGGCTTTATCTTATATTGTCCCTATAATTACACTTTTCTATTGCTTTGCAAATGATTTCAGCTTCTCTGAAAAAAAAACCAAAATCAAAACCAAACAAAACCCTCAGTCTTATCTCATAAACTGTCTTAATGTTTTGCTTTGCATTTTTATGTGTATCTTTTTTTTTTTTTTTTTTTTTACTGATTGCTAACAGTTTTATTTAGGAGGCAATATCAAGAAGCCTTGTATGGAGCAATTACTTCTGCCTATCTGCTTTCATTGGTCTGGACAGCCTATTATCTCACAAATTATTCCACTGATAATTAGAACACCTGATAAATGTTCAGATTCCTCTGATTTAACTATATTGCATCCCTATTCTTAATATCATTAATGGGTAATAAGTTCATGTAACTCCTAGCTTACTGGATATAAAATTGTGTCTTTAAGAAGGGAATTCTCACACAGATTAGTGTACTGAAGACATATATAGAAATCTTGCCCAGCCATATGCAGTCTTGTTTGTACTTTTTATAGAATGGATACTTCACTCTAACTTCCTGTCCTGTTGTGTATGGAACAATGTAAAGATTTTGCCCTTGGTTTTCCCCTTGGTTTTCCATAATATCAATGCCCTGAACTTAGTTTTCCTAGCTGAAGTTCTCTCTTGATGGGAATGATTCTGGAAAATGTGCTTGTTCTATTCACTATGTATTTAGAAGTTTTCTACTTATAAACAACGGTGCCAGTAAAAAATAGAATTTCCTTTCCTAACTCCCTGTACTGAACATCTCATGATGCTTCAGATGTGTGTCATTACAGAGTAGTCCAAGACTTTATTCATAATGTGGTTTAGATAATTTTTGAAAATGTGGACTAAGTCTCACATTTCTACTGATTGCAAGACTGCAGATGGTGATCCTAGGTAAGACAAAACTTTCAGAGGTGTCTCTTCAGAGTCTGCTGGGATCCTGTGTTATTGCTTTGTCCTACCCTAGACCTTACACAATACAGCCAGCTATGCATAGAGATGGGAGCCTTCACCTGCTGTTTTCTGGAGGATTTGGGGTGAGATCTGACCAGCTGGTAGGCTTGTCTCTTTCTTCTTTCTGAGGGAGTTCATGTGGCCTACAACAACGACTGAGTGATGCTGAGAATTCAAGAGCTGGTTATTACTACATTGGTCTCATTATGGTACTGCTGAATACATACACTGAGTTTTGTAATAGAAAATGAACAGCGCAGGATGAATATTTTAGCAGGTAAAGTTTTGGGATTGGCTGACTGCATGGACTCAAATGAGAATAGAAAAATCACTTCTCTTTAGAGTTTGTAACTGATCTCAAAGAATATTATGTTGCATGCAAAATTTTCTCATGTGTATTTAAATATGATTTATGTGCTGTATGTGCTCAGGGCAAACTTTGAGGTGATTCCCAGGATTTTTGTTGAGATGTGCAATCCATGAGTGGCTGCACTCTTGTAGTATCTCAGGAAGATAACAGTGATGGCAATCAGCCACAATTTTCTGTGTGGAAGTTGACTTTTAATTTAACCCTATGAAAAAGAGGAAACAAACATAACAATATAGCATAAAAATATTGTCATAAACCAGAGCAAGTCAAAGCTCCTGGCACCAGAATTTAAAAGCAAACTCAGTTTGGGTTGCTTTGGAAAAATTAGAAAACAAAGCTATAAAATAGCCAAAGCAGACCATAACCTTTCACTTTATTAAAAGAATATTTGTCAAATCTGAAATTCTTCAGTCTGTTGACATTCTCTATAGCCAGGGCATAGCCTTCCTCTTCCCTTCATTTAAACTGCACTTCTACTGAAGATATTTAGTGATATAGCCCATCCAAAGCTAGTACTAAAATTCTTTATAACTAAGATAAACAACAATGGCCAGCTGAGTTCAAACACCCCAGCTGGAGTGGAATATCATTCTCTAGAAGACTTTAAAAATAACTTTTTTTTTTCCTTATTGGCTCTGTAGAGGACCTCAAATTTAGAGACAGCATAGTTGTGTAAATTATATGGAGTAAATTCCATCAAAGATCTTCAATCCAAACATATGTGAATTGAACTAAAAATAGCCCTGGAATGCTCAATATCAACTTCAACTCTACTGGATAGTACAAGGTAACATAAACTTGCCCTACCCATTTAATGCAATAATTCACTTTATCCTCCTTGTAGGACTACTAAAATTTACGTAAGAATACCATGATGAGAAAGATAACATTGTTTATTTCATCCATTTCTTTGCTAGACACAGTGCTGAGCAAATGTATTTTGGTTTATATGAAAAAAATCAACAAGCAGAGATTATGATGGAAATTCAGAGCTCTAGTAAAGTAAAAAGGCAGCCACATAGATGACAAAATAGAAGAAAATAAATGTATTAAGTTTTTTAGTCCATGCAAGTGGGGAGAAAATGAAAGAACATAATTTATTAATAAGTGCCTTCCTTTCATTGACATGTATTCTATCTAAAGTTTTTACTTCAACACTTGATATGATTTTTTAACACTGAGAACTCATTTTGTGTTTCTCACACAAACATGACAATATTTAAAGGTCATGCTAAACATGCTTAACCCTCATCTTCTAACTGTCACTCAATAGGTAGTATGCATTTGTTAAGCCTGAGTGCAAAAGATAGATACCCATTAACAGTAAAATAATATGATTAGAATTATACTATTATAAACATGTAAATATAAATATATAAGCTACTTATTGCATAAAGTATAGAAAAAAACAGGTAAAAAAAGCCTATATTTTTAAAGACAAGCAAGAAGATTTGTATTCTCATGCATATAATAATAATAATAATGGTAATTGAGTAATCATAGATAAAAAATAAATACATTCACAGCTTGAAGGTAGCTGTGACAATAAAATAGTAAGAGCATCCACAGGAGTATTAACATCCTCCTATTTATCAGTGCTCAACTGCTCAGGATAGAAATAGCCTACAAAACATTCCCTGTTGTCCAATATATAGATATTTGCTACCCAATTTCAATTATAAAAGTCGTTGTAGTAATATATTCAGCTTACATAGTTCATAGGGTTTGTGACTAGTCTGAACTGTACATTTTCAGACCCACAAAAAAGAAAATTTAAATGTCAACAATGCTTTTGGTGAGTTGCCATAAAACCCACTTCAGGCTTCACACAAACTACAACAGCAAAGCCTATGGGTTTGCAGAAGCCGTCACAAATGCAATGTGCATTAATGGAAGCAAGTTAGAAATTAAAGATTTCCATACATGTTTATGATGAGGGTTTTTTTATAGGTCTTCTCAGGAGGAATCAAAAATTGTTAATATAGGTTAAAACAGAACACCCAAATCTGAAAACACAGTGTCTTTTGCAAGTACTCATAAACTCAAATCTAAACATGAAATTTCATTAGGTCTGAGATTGTGTATTGTTAGCTTTTAAAAGATTTGTGAAACAGACTTGCTGTTATTGGAAAAAAACCCAAACAAACAAAAAAACCCAACCATACAAATATTGTTTTGTTGAAAGACTCATTTCTCTGTTATGCATCACAGTGAAACTTAGCATGTGAACTGACACTGGAAAATCAAAATTACTTATTTACAATAAGACTATGTTTTTTTTCAGTCTTCCAGTCATTTCCAGAGAAATGAGTTGTATCTGCTTATTCATGTAGTCATAATTCTGCATTTTTTTGTCACTTACATATATTTAGAGTCATTTGTACACATTCTAAAATTCACAAATAATGTTTTTATAGATCTGTAAAGTAAGCTATCAAAGAGATTTCTATTTTTTGTAATATTTTACTAGTTTTTACTTTTAGCTCCCTAGGGCTTGTAAGTACCTTATTGACATAGCAGTGCAAGAACCAGGCAGCCAAAAATAAATGTTAACAGGCATTTTGTGCTTCCTGCTTACAGAATTAGTAGTTCCTGAAAAGGTCATGGCTAATATGTAATCCCCCTGTTTTTAATAACAGCTCATCAGAAATCATCTGACAAATTGAAGTTTCAGATGACTAGGACACTTTGTTGAGTCTGATATATTTACGGTCACACTCAATTAAATTAGCCAGAGTACTGCACTGTTTTCATTGAAACACCAGTAACAGCGTTATGATGAATTGGTAAATACATTATATTTTAACACACTAAATTTGACCTCTCTCTCTTCTCTGGATTTATTAGTGACTTGGCTCTTCTTTTTTCTGATAAAATAGAGATATGCAGCTATACTTCTCTCATCATTTCAGTTTTCCTAGTGGTGTGGTACTCCTCAGCTGCTAGGTTCATAGATAACTCTGCCTGTAGTTAAGTGAGAAGTATTAGGATCAAGTTCTTCAATATATTGTTTCAGAACATGGTTCTACCCAAAATGAGTCTATGTACCAACTGTCTGTAGTGCTGTTCTGCTTCACTTTCCACTAAAGCTTTACAGTGGCAGTTTTGTGCATCAGCACGCGACACAACTGCCTCCAATAGCTCTGAATCCCCCAGAGGCTGCAGTTCCGTTAAGTCCCTTCAGGCAGCTGCTACCACTCAAAAACCCCAGAATGCTGTAGTTACGAGGATGCTCCAGGGTGCAACCCTGGGAGCCTGGCAGCCCTGTCCCAGACAAAGGGAAACTGTGTCCCTTGGCTGATTTACAGTCAAATTGTGTTTCTTGCAGCAGATAAAATGGCAAAAACGTTAGTTTTACAAAGCAGTTACCAGTTTTGTCAGAATCATTTATGGTTGGAAAACATGTGACCATGTTTCTGAAAGAAAACATTAGCTGAATATGCAGCTCATGGAAAACACTCTTTAAAAAAAATTGTGCTTTTATGCTTAGAAAAAAAAAATAAACCAGTGAAATACTGTGTAAGATCCTACATATGAAAATTCCTCTTTTGGAATTTTTTGAGAGAAGTCAATTTCTTTTTTTCCCCATGTTCACTGTCTTCTACACTCTCACTACTCCTCATATCCCAGCTCCTGGAAAGTGCACAGCTACCATTTCACAGCTATTCCTGGCCCTGTATAAACAATATTCACAACTATTTAAAGAAATTAAAAATCCCCAGTCGGAAAATCAGAACCTCAGAATTTTGTGCTTCATGTGGGCCAAGTTACAGTAATTAAAATTTTTTAGCTTGGTTTGTTTAGGATATGAGGCTTATCTAATTAGGGTTGTTGTCTATGTTTATATGCATGTTATCTGCCCTTGTTTCAATAACTTTTGCAGCCATTCACCATTGAAATCTGATGGAAGAAGGCAAACGCTCTGACACAGGCAAAGGGATCAGTAGAAACAAGTACAGTCCTGCCCTAGAGAGCAGACTGCCACTAACTTTGCCCTTCCTGATNCAGCTCATGAAAAACACTCACTTAAAAAAATGTGCTTTTATGCTTAGAAAAAAAAAACAAACAGTGAAATACTGTGTAAGATCCTACATATGAAAATTCCTCTTTTGGAATTTTTTGAGAGAAGTCAATTTCTTTTTTTCCCCATGTTCACTGTCTTCTACACTCTCACTACTCCTCATATCCCAGCTCCTGGAAAGTGCACAGCTACCATTTCACAGCTATTCCTGGCCCTGTATAAACAATATTCACAACTATTTAAAGAAATTAAAAATCCCCAGTCAGAAAATTAGAACCTCAGAATTTCGTGCTTCATGTGGGCCAAGTTACAGTAATTAAATTTTTTAGCTTGGTTTGTTTAGGATATGAGGCTTATCTAATTATGGTTGTTGTCTGTGTTTATGTGCATGTTATCTGCCCTTGTTTCAATAACTTTTGTAGCCATTCACCATTGAAATCTGATGGAAGAAGGCAAACGCTCTGACACAGGCAAAGGGATCAGTAGAAACAGGTACAGTCCTGCCCTAGAGAGTAGACTGCCACTGACTTTGCCCTTCCTGATTCTGCCTCTTCTTGCTTGCCAGTAGAAGGCTTTTAAAGCAGGGAAACCAGGATGGCAAGAATTAATACACTACTGAAAGAGGAGAGCAAGGAGAGTCCTACAGCCCAAAAGATACTTCTTGACTTATACTTTGGATGCCAGTACAACCAGAAGAGTATAAGGTGAGATGGGCACAGGGGCCAGCACTTCTTTTCTCTGCAGAAGTGAACCCTACTTAGAAAGGAACAGCATATAGTTCAAGGTGGATTCTGAATATGTTGAAAAACCATGAGCATCTGTTAAAAGATTTCTGGATCAAGAAAAGATAAAATTTTCTGGGAGTACTAGCTCCCTTTCTTAGATGACAGACCAGAAGCTGTTATTCAAGCTCAACATTAATACCAATAAAAATCATATTGCTCAGTAAAAGAAAGGAGAAACGGCTCCTCCACCTACTCACTACAGCACTGTATCTACTTGTACAAAATTCCCTCTCCTAATTGTCGACAGTTTCCTTTTTCCTTTGAAAGGGGTTACTCAAGTCCAGAGTTGCTTGCACAGGGTCTTCACACTTTCCCTAGAAAGGTCCCCACACCTTGCACAGAAACTACACAATCTATAATGAAATCACCTATCTGTGTATGACAAATCACGCTCCTTTCTGCAAAAAGTCTCCCATGTCTGCTAGATCTCTGCAGCCTAAACAAGCACGTGTGCAAAATAATAAGTCTCCTGGCTTTTCAGCTGGTTTGGTAGAAAAAAAAATCTTTCAAAGGAGGGAAAGCAAACAATGCAGCAGCCCCACCAGCATTGAAGTAACCTTCCTTCCATCAGTAATACTGAAAAAAGGTTCAGTAGACTTCCCCAAATGAGTTGTATGTTACATAAGGAGTAAACATGAGGTTTCAGTCCATGCTAGATACCAGCAGCACAGTTCGGTAAATTTCACTGGCATATGATACCAGTTGCTCCAGCTTAAGAAACACAGAGGTTTTCCACAGAAGGCTAGGATGAAAGGATATTGCCTCCTGAAAATACCACCTCTGCCTTATACCTCTTTCTTGTATTTTTATCAATAGATATATATAGAATACATAACTTATATTGACTCACCCTTCAGTTCGCCACCCCGATATCTGAGTGCAAAGACTCAGAGGAATGTCACTCAGAGGAATTAAATGAGAGAGAGAAATTACCTCTGACTTCTGCTATACAGTGTAGAGAGAAGGTGGGATTGCTCACTGTGCTTCATTTACCTTGGTGAGAATATGAGGCTGGTGCCTGTTATTTTAAGTATTTATTGGCACCTCTATAAAACTTCAGTAACCTCCTCTCTTCCTGATTGCTCTATATATACTGCCATTTGCTCTACAGGACTTCCTGTTGTGATACTTAACTATTTTGAGCCTCTAAGCCATTGTGTTATTAGAAGAAAAGTATATATTTCTCATGTTTCCAGAGATGTTAATTAGTATGCCAGGGACATTAATTAGCTGCAGCGCTCCTCACTTCAGAACAGGATAGCACATGTGAGAGGACAATGTGCAAATGTCCTCCCTTTAAGTGAAAAGGCAGTCATAGCATTTTTTTTAATGTTGGTGCAGATGCTTTTGGTGCTTGGAGACCCCTTGGGGTCTGCTTCTCTTTAATAAATGTCATCCAGTGTCTGGGGAATTATTTAAGCCTATATTTCTCCTTACTTTTTGAAGAGATTAAGATATTGGTGAGAGTTATTTATAGGATATTATAATGGGTACAGATGCCTTGAAAATATTATTTTGTAAGGAACTTTTCCCTTTATAACTGTACACCAGTCAAGAGAATTTTAAGAGTGAAAGTTCACTTTTCAGACTCAGCATCTCACAATGAGTTGGCACCTGCTGCTCATCTGTGTTAGAATGAAGGCAAACAATGTCCTTCAAAACTGTCTACAATTTGAAGTGGAGTTATGACATATAGAAAGGTAGATGTTGATGCTGCTTCATAGGCTACCTGGCAGATTTTTTTCAGCTAGGTGCAATAAGTAAGTGTAGTATGAAGTATATTTTAACTACAAAGGGGAGCTGAAGTCTAACCCTTACTACAGACTTCTTACAGCAGAGCTTCTATAAAACATGAGATCAGGGCTGAAGACAGAAATTCTTTCCAGTCAGCCAAATACTGCTTTTTAATTAAAACTCTATTAACAAAAAACAACCAAACAAATCCACCACCAACAAAAATGCCCTGGTGACTTTAAAGGTAGTGACTGACCTGACTGCCTGTTTTTAAGATTCAGAGGAAATATGTCTCCCGTGTATTTCTTGCATTCTTTCAAAATCCATTATATGATCAGAACACTTTCAGCAAAGTGCAACTGCAAAACTAAAATCATCCTGGGGCTGGAATGCAGAATATTTAATGGCAGTTAGGACTCTTGCAAGGATGATGCAGATTGTTCTCAGGAGATTCTTAAAATTTAGTTACGACTTTGTCATGAGTTGCAGGGGAGGAAGCATGTAACTGTTCTGTACCAGAGTCAGGGCTGGGAAGTCACTGTGATCCATTTCCCTGGTCTCTTTGGGTAGGCGACAGCCCCACATACTTCTGATTAAGATCTGCTGTTTTTCACACACCAGTTCTGTTGGTGGGTGAGAAGGCAAAGTACAGCCCTCAGCTGCTCCCGGACCCTAGGGTGGAATACAGAAATGAATTTGCTTTCCCTCTTCCTTCTTCCTCATTTATGCAGGCAACTCACCTAGGGAACCTGACATGTATCTCAATTTGGACTACTGTGCAAATTGTATGTACACCCAGCCTCCATTTCTAGGCTCTGCAATAGATTTCCTATGTAGATACAGATGCTTGATTCAGAGGAAGACCATACATCCATCAAAATTACACCATCATCATGAGTGGACAAAGTGCTGAGGGGCATGGTTTAGTGTTTGATAGGAACAGTTGGACTCAATGATCCGGTGGGTCTCTTCCAACCTGGTTGTTCTATGATTCTATGATCATGATGTTTATGATCGTTAAAATATGAAAATGCAGCCAAAGTTAAACATTATTGAAGCTGGCGTTTAGAAAATACACAGCAGGAGCAAAAACTTCTGAATTCCCTTCCAGGGGGTTGTAAAACAAATGTTGCCAAGAAAAGGGACATAGTAGAATAGTTGCACTGACTATATGCATGATATGAAATTAGTATTGTAAGAAAAAAATGTCCATAGACTACAAACAGCAGACAACTCTAATATTTTTTTCTATATTCTTATATTCTTCTACTGTACATAATTCTTATTATTTTTACTTTAATTTGCATGTCACTAGATATCAATCTGTCCTACTGTGTTTTAAATACTAACAAAAGATAGCACTTGCGTAAATCTTCAAAATGTAGTGATTTGCTCAAAGATTGACACCTATATTAGTATTCTGAGGCAAAAAGGTTCTCCTTTCTGTACTTCTTTTTGTTAGTCTTTGCTTTTGAAAAAAAAGTGAGGTGGTAATGCAGATTTATGGTACTAAATTCAGAAACTCCACTAAATTTGAAAGGATTATCATTGCTTGCATAACAGCTTATCTCAACAAGTTGTCAGGTATTGTTTGAAATGAATAGCCTGGCATTACCACTAGGTGTGATTCAAAACATCAAAGTTTCTAGGTGATCTGAAAGATATTTCCTGTTTTCCTCTTGCAATGTGTCATTGGATTAACCAATTTTCAAGAAGAAAGTGCACTTCTGTAATGGAGAAGCAGATTTGGGGGGGGGAGGGGTATATAATCTATATGCCTCAAAGTCTGATTTTGCTCAAGTTTTCTCATGTCTAGGGGGATGCAATATTTCACGAGACTAGATGTCTCATGTCTAGTCACTGATGAGATATAACGGAGTCTGGGACCCATGCAGTGGAATGCCATGCTTATTATGGCATTGACATATTATTATGTCAATCACATTCAGCTCCAACATGTCTCTCCAAGTTTTCATATTCTTATGCCCCTTCCCCAAAGAACAGATCTCACTGACATCTAACTGTTCAATTGCATGGAATCACGCTGCTATTCCAGACTTTATACTCTAGGAGATTCAGGTGTGCGCCAGAAATGGAAGGGGTTTGAAATCCTTGTTGCCAAGTGTCTGAATTCCTTTATTCATCTCATACCTACCTTACTATTCAGTGGTGTTAATCTGTTATTTTGTATCTGTGATTCCTTGAAATAACTCTAAGAACTGCCTACTATATCCCTGTCACTTATTTAGTGCTGACCAGTGTAATGCACACTAGGTGGAAGACTGAGTTATTCAAACTTCCACCCAGTGTCTAAATCAAAGCTGTAACAACTTTAGGAAAAGACCAAGTGAGTTCAGTGAAAATCTTGCCATCCAAAGGGCTCAGCAGTCAGAAAATAAATAAAAACCAAATAAAATGTTAGAAGAAACAAGAATAGGAAACTCGGCCTGAAAATGTAAAAATTCCATTAAAAAGTACGCTGTCACCTGTACCATAGCACTCTTCTCCAGCTGTTCTATTTCTAAAAAAATGAGAATAGAGGGAGCTGAGAGATAAGTGATGGAAATTGCTGGATTCAGAAACTACCTTTGTTTGAAAAAAAGGTTGAAAAGTTTGGAGCAATTTATTTTAGGAAAAAAAGACAAAGAGGTATTGACAACAGCTTTCAAAATAATGCATGACATCAAGAAGGTGGCGCCAGTCACCTTCTGGATGCGTCCCCACAATTCAGAGGGCAGAAAAATACTTGTATTTCAATTAATCATACAGTAAATGTTATTGCTTATTGATGGTTATTATCAAAGATATCATTAAAAAACCTCCAAAACTACTAAAGAAGCCTACAATTACGCAGGAAACCGGTATGTATACATTTGGAATTTAAAAAATTAAATAGTGACTGGGAAAGAGAAACCCTCATTTCCTTTTAGGGCATCTCAGCCTGGATGCAGGGTCTTTGCGTCCTCACTAGGCTGAAAGTTTTGACAGTGCCTTTCAGTTTGAGGTGTATAAAATAGAAGAAATCAATGACCCAGCTCTTTTACCACCTGGTTAGCCTCTGATATGGTGATGTCTGCTGGATGATTAATATGGGGAAGGTACAGACCTTGAGGTGCTTGCTGGCCAAGGAAATGATGCAGGAATAAATGAGCCAGCTGCCAGAGAGCCACTTGGGCTTTTGAGACAGTCTGGTTTAGAGGTGCCCTAGCATAGCAGGCAGAAGCAAAAGGGTACAGTGAGCCCTTGAAAAGTCCTGGACAGTGAGATGCTGCTACAGTGTGGATCCCAGCATTTAGACCCACTGAAGGGAGGGGACACATCTCACATTGTCACAGCAGCTATATCTGGCAGCCCAAACTATCCGAGGAGGAGAAGATTGCTATCAATATTTCTATTGTGTATCTGTGGCAGGGACGACCAACAGCTGTTCACTGTCTTCCAGGACTCTTCAGGAACTTAATTTAAGGCAAAAGTAAGACAAAGAGGCAGCGCAGTTCGGCATGTGATCTGACTGAAGCTTTAGTCCGATTCACCCCTCAAACTTCACATAGGCAGCTTCACAAGTTAACAAACTAATTTAATTATCTCTGGCAAAGTTTCTCAGAAACTTCAGTTGTGACCTCTTGCTAGAATATGATGCTGGACTAAATGCATGGTTTGGGTTGATCTAGCAATTTTATTGTTTTCCACAATGGAGTACTTACATTAATATAATGGGCAGTTTCTGCTGCCCTTGCATACTTACGAGCTGTAAGCCAAAATATTTCCTTCCTCGCAATATTAAGTGCCGCTAAAAGGGTGACTCCTTTTCTAAAATAGTTTGGAGACATGTTCATTCTTTTAGTGTTCTTCACACTCTGCTGATAATGCATTTCTTGTTTATGTCTGGGAAACAAATACACCGCCTTTTATCATCAGCCTTAGATGCTGCTACACTTCTGCTGAGCTCTCCACCCTGGATGCCATTCCAACAGCTATGTTGTAAATATTTTCTTTGCCTGAGGACCTTATATTTGCAAGGTCAATTGCTTCTGAAATGATGATTACTATAAAGCTGCTATGTATAAAGACGCTGACAATCACAGTGCCCTTGAGCATTGACTGTGGGAGGTGGCTACCATCCCATTTTCTGTGTCAGAAAAAGCTATAGTTAACAAGTCTACTGTTCACTCTACAGCATGGTCCCAGAGAGGGAAAAAATGAACAGTTGTCCTGTAATTTCTTCTCCGATATTAATAATAAACAAAAATGTGTCCAGAAAAAAACCCTTTAAAATTAAAGCTTTTGCAGTCATAATGTTGATCCTGGTTTATAAATAAGCTTCTTCTTAGAGAATTCAAATAAATGTCTCCTTACTGCACATTTTCATCTTTGCATCTGGAATCCAAGATTGAATTCCTTAACTACTACAGAAGAATGGAGTCTAATTTCTACTTTAGTATAAAGCTACACAAAGTAGAGTAGTAAGGCTTTAAGAATCCATAAGGAAACTGTGATTCTGGACTGTCACTGTCTCTTGTTTTAGAAATGTCCACCACAACCTGGCTCTCAGGTGAGCAATTGGGCAGAGCAGACAAGTGCCAGTCCCTGGTGCAAGCCTTAGACCTCCTCCATGTTTTAGACATAGACTCTCAGGGGGAAGAAACATGGAGGAGAACCAATTGGCTACAGGTCATCCCGCAAGACCAACAACAGCATCAGAAGAAGCATTGGTCCATGACAGAGTCAGAAGAGCTACTGAGGGCCCTTATGTCTCCAGCCACATCTGCTACATTGCACTGATTATCCCAGAGGATTTATAAATGTACTGCTGCATGTCTGAGATGATCCTTCAAAATCTTCGTGTTGTTAAGGGTAAGCTAGTTTTGAGGTCCATACACTACCCTGGTCTCCAGACATTGAATGTGTTACTTTCTTTGACTATTGTTAAACCTGCTAACAGTTCTTTCTGTACATGACCTGGAATCCAGCTTAGTGGGCTGTGGCTTAAAGTGTCTCCCTCTCTCCTCAGTGATATTGTTATCCTTAGACCCACTGAAGGGAGCTTTATTTTTATTTTGCTTTTTTTTTTTTTTTTTTTTTTTGTTTTTTTTTTTTTTTTTTGTGCTCAGGATATCTCAAAATGCAATGGGTATACCTCTTAAGAAATCCAAAGCTTTTGCCATCTGTTGCAATTATTAGATCTGAGGAATTTACATAAAGGTAACACGTAGTTGACTAAACTTCACTCATAAGAAATTAAAATTAAAAATTCATTATGTTATCAAACATCTTTCCTCACATAATACAGCACATATAATATGTCTGGCCAAACTGGATGTGTAGATTATTTTCCTCTACATTTCAGCATTCCTTGCTCACTTATTTTTTTCTGATTAAGAATTAAAAAAAAAAATAAGGCTAATTTTTCCTCATCAGATGTTTTTCTACCTGTTTCATTAACAACCTACAACTACCTGAAGGGAGGTTGTGGAGAGGAAGGAGCTGGCCTCTTCTCCCAAGTGACAGGGGACAGGACAAAGGGGCAGTGGCCTCAAGCTCCACCAGGGGAGGTTCAGGCTTGACATAAGGAAAAAATTCTTCATTGAAAGGGTTATTAGGCAATGGAACTGTCTGCCCAGGGAGACTCACCTTCCCTGGAGGTGTTTAAGGTGGGGGTGGATGAGGTACTGAGGGGCATGGTTTAGAGATTGGTGGGAATGGTTGGAGTCAATGATCTGGTGGGTCTCTTCCAACCTGGTGATTCTATGTTATTAAGAAACAAGACAGTCAAACCAGATGCTATATTCCACTAGTCCTCGAGGTGAGACCACGTGAAAAAAAAGAGCTTATTAGAACCCCTTCCTAGCTAGTGCTTGGAGTACAAGCAGACTATGACACTTGAGCAGACCCAGGCACCTCCAGGTTCCATTTAGGATATGGTCTCAAGGTAATCCCACTTCCCAGATACCTAGCTAAATGACTCAATTTATGTTGGAGTGCCTGAGTATTTTAGGATTTATCTCAAATCTGATCACATCAATGTGAAAGGACCTTAAGACAGCACTGAAAGCTAGCAGCTGCTAGCATTAACATTTCTGGTTGTTGGTAATGTATTTCCACCTAAAGTAGTTTAAGGGAAGAGCTAAATTACTGATACTACTTTTTTTCAGGGTAAATTGTCTGATTTCCCCTCAGAGCTCCTTTTTCTTGCATGTTTTCTGGGAAGATGAAGCAAAAATTCTGCTTCAGAGGGGCTGCTCTGGGAATTTTCATGAGAGACTTTTGAAGGCGTGGGATGTCAATGAAAACAAGTGGCATCTGGCCTGCTTCTTTCTATGTGATAATTTCAGAGCAAAAGGATAATGTAATAATGAAAAAATATTGATAGATTTTCCTCAGTAATGAATTCAAAGTTTACAGAACACAGCAGGGACTCTGGTATAGCAACACCACATTCCTTAAGAAACATGATTATTACAGAAGTACTAAATTATTTTCTAATAAAATATTTCATACGCATAAACACATAAAGCAGCTGGAGAGAAAAATCAAATTCTAATTCTGTCTTTAAACCTTGGTGATAAATGGCTTCCTTCAGATTCCAAGAGACAGATAAATTTAAAAACAGACCTTCATGCAACCTTGATTTCTGCTGTCCTCTCAAGTACGGCTCAGGAATGCCTTATTGAAGACAAAATCTAATTTCTGTGAGAGGATTGGATGACTCTGGGAACTGTAAATGGCATGTAGAGACTTTTGCCTTTGTAAGTCATTGGTTCAAATAGAGGTCAAACTGTGACTGATCTTTGCTCCTCTGGGATGTCTGTTGAGTATACAGTCCATGACATGAATCTGTCCTTCCCAGCTGCTTTCTGCATCTTCACAGCTGGCCCAGTCCCAGCTATTTTATCTGCCAGATACTGCAGGGATATGGGGCCAATGGTGGTGGTGGGGAGGCCAATTACTTCTTTGTCATTGCTGGATTTTTGTCCTTCTTCCTTCTAATCAAGTTGAAGTTATGTACCTGGAAGCATAACGAATCTCCGCTGCTCATATTTTATCCTACGGCTGGGAAGGAAGTTAATTCTCTACTGTTTTCAGCCAAACAGCTTTCAGTAAGACTAAAAATTGATTTAAAAACAATGCCCCACCTCCTCCCCACATACAGTATATTTTCACACATACAGAAAAGCCCAACCCAAACCATAAGTAAAGGTACATGTTATACGAGTTAATCTTTGAAAGAGTATCAGTCATTTCAGTGAATTGTAGATTATTTAGCACTGACCTGATGTGAGAGGGGAAAAATACGTCTATTATTTGAAAATCAGAATGAGAAAGTGGTGTTAAAAGACTTTTCTCAACTGTGCTGCTACTAATTTGAAAACCCTGACCTCTGTGAACACTGTAGGCTTATAATTCCATGCTGTGGAATAGCATCCTGTTAAAGACTTGAGAAATACATAGTAAAAGGGTCTGTACCGGATCTGATATTCATTAAGGGAAAATAAGATAAGATTTAAGTCTTCGAATGTTTGTTTTATATCTTCTGAATGAGGCAAAATGAGATTTGACTCTAAAAGAAAAGGCAGAAATAGAGGCAGGATGCATACATCCTCATCTCCTTTTGTGTCCTTGCCTTGAGCCGAACCTGCTGCCCACAGTTACCACTGATTGTATGCACAACACCTTGGTCTGGGAAGTTTTTACTACCTTATATGTCCTTCACATCCTGCCTACAAGGTCACCAAACTATAGCTTTCTATGGTACTATAGCTCTGAATAGATCAACATGATGTCAAAATCACATTGCTGGGGCTTAAATTTACAGTTGCCAGTAGCACTGACTATATCACAATGATTTAGTTCCTGCTTCTTTTTGACCATGCCAGCATTTCAGTCTGTTTCTGTTATCTTATCAGCATGATGCATCAGTCATAACAACAATATTAAAACTGTAGTTCTGGGAAGTGGAGTTGCCTGAAACACAGCAATGTCATAATTTTCTACATCTCCCACTGTTTACAGACAGGAAACACCTACTCTAGAAGAAAAAAAATTAAAATACATTCAGTATCTCTCCGGATAACCTTAATTTTACATAGAAAATTATACCAAAACATTTAACAAGAACAGTGTTAACTGACATCATAGGTTTTAGAGAGATGAAATATTCTGTGGAGTTCCAGGAGGAAAAGGCTACAGTAAACAGGAATATGTGGGAACTTATCACAGCCTGTAGAATGTTGCTGCTTATTTTTCAGGAACTACTAATTAAAAATTATTTCCATGGCAACAACATTTAGGCTTATGGTGGGTTTTTTTTTTTGTTTGTTTTAATGCAAAACAAACATTAAAAATGCCCCTTAAAAATTTTTGAGAAATAATAATTTTTTAAGGATTTTGAATTTATTGAAAGCTTTTTAAGAAAAAAAAAAATCATGTTAAAATGATTACTTTACAAACAAATAATTTTGATCAGTACTTGTTCTAAATTTGATTAAAAATAAAAATAAAACACAAATTCTCACTTTCTAAAGTATGTAGATATGTCTAGTTGCCTGGAAAGACAAACATCAGCATGTGCCTAATTTTCCACAGATGAAGTCCCTGGAACATCTCAGGGCTCATTAGAAGTTCAAAGGACTTTGGGACACATTCTCCTGTGTGGGAAAGCAAAATCCAGGTGGAAGAGATTTATAAAGATTCAGTTGTGGAACAAATAAAGCTAGAACTTTCTCTTAGAAAGGGAAAGACTGGCTTCAGCAGTATGTAGTCTGTTCCCCACCAAGCGGAGCTCAGTGGAACCACTGATCAGAGGTATTCCTGAACTGATCGCGCTCACAATGCCTCCTACATATAATCAGTTGTAAATTCACTTATATGAATAAATAATAATTATGTAAATTTATATAAATACTTGAAAAAATCTTAACATATTTTAATGTGTTATGATTAATAAATTATTCTTGATTATCAGCAAACTTCTAGCTTAATGTTATGCACTAGTACATTTAATCAGCATTTCAAAATAAAGCACAAAGATTTTCTTCCATGATTTTCCTAACATAATCTGCTTGCTTCCCAGAAATCTCAGTGTGTAACCTCTTTATGTTCAAAATCTGTTTATTCAACAATAAAAGCTTAATGCCAATACACATGTAAACTAGAAGTATTGCAGCTGAGACATTAAATTTTCATTTATTATTTGATTTTCAGGCACCCAGTCAGAAAGAAAAAGCAGTGCTATGATGGTTCTGTACAAAGAAAAGGTGTGAAGCTTGTTTTTCCCAAGTAAAAGTTTCCCTTTATGCCTCTTAACACCAAGGTTTCATCAATGATACAAGTATCACACTAATAACAATGAAAATATATCAATGAATTATTTTTAAAACCAAAAGCCACATTGAAACACAGGGAATCTCTTTTCCATTAATCATAATCTCTTTTGAATTATTCATCATGTTTCCAGCTTTCCAGTGATGCAGCCAAAACAAAAAAACCCCCACAAAACCGCACTCTATAACTTAATATAAGGTCAATGCGAGTATTTCATTCAACTGGTATCACTGCGGTTGATACTCTGTTCGCGATTCTAGATCTCCAAAAAAATACTTCAAAAAATTTTTTTGAGGAATATTCATTTTCCTGGTTTGCTGCCCAAAGAGCTAATAGCACTTACTGATATTTTACTTGCTGTACTGTCCAGAAATATAATGAATGTGAACAAATACCATATTATTGACACAAACACTGGTGTAAATTTGCTGTGTAAATACAGAGTACCTCAAAAGACAGCAGCACACTCAGAGGTTGCAACTGATACTAGTTGCATAATGTGGGGTAACATTTAATTAGTCTGATTAACGTCTCTGGGTTAACATTGAATTTTACTATAATGGCTAAGTTTGATCCTGAACTCCATAATGTGTAGATATGGATCAGGACAAATTTGGAGCCTGGTGCTCCCGGAACACTGACAATTACTTGACACTGTTCCTCAGAAGCAGCATTTGACCATGGAAGTAGCTCCCTTGGTTAAGATGAAGGACTGATTGAGGAGATCTAGCTTGTAGCATGTTGATTGTTTGAATCATAATACTAATTTTTCATTGTTTAACATTGCCCTACAAGGAGGGAGAGGCTGTTACAATGATTATATGTTTCCTTGTTCTCTGTGTGTTTAGAGAGCAATCAGCCCAGAGTGATAGTGACACACTCAAAAGAGGTCTGTTACGGCCCATTAAGGACCAGCAACTCCATCCTCTATAAGATGCAGATGAAAAGTTTTCACTGTATTTCTGATGTAGGCTGTGGTTAATTACGCTGATGCATTTATCCATGAATTGCTCAAGGACATCTTGAACCTTTTAAAGTAAACAACATCTAATTAATTATACACTGAATAAATTAATAGAAAAATAATTGGATAAATTGCATTAATTAATTGAATGAATGATTTTGCATTTAACATGTATATTCATCTTCAAAAGCATCTGGGCTCAGGCAAGTATTCCTTATTGCAGAAGAGTTTAAAAGAATTACGTTTTGATTGAAGACAAAATGCATCTGTTCCTTTTTATTTGTTGTTGGTGATTACAATAATAAAGACTGTTGCTTTTTGAAAAATAGCAACACACATAACATTAGAATATAATTTTAAAATAAAAATAACAGAACGTCTTTGTTCTCTGCAGGAATATATTACCAAAAGGAAAAAAAAACACCCAAACAAAAAAAAAGATGTACCACTATATTTTCCCTGGTGTTTGCTTGTTTGCTTACTTTAATTTTCACGAATGCACTTCAGAAAAACCCATTTGTCTTTTTTCATCACTAGGGACCAGGTGAAAATATATATTCAAAATCAGAAAGTATATTTCACTAGCAAAAGAGAGCTTCCAAGGACACTTTGAATTTGGAGTTACCTTAAGATATGGTTAAACTTTTCCTTACACAAATTTCTTGGCAGTATTTAGAAATGTGTTAGACATGTTATTTATTAGCAAAATCTGCAAATAAGCATCACTCCATCCAACAAGGCATTAATTATAAATATATATTCTGCCAGATCTAAGTATTGATATTTGTGGAATTTATTAATACATGTAGGGCATAGACTGTAGAGCATAAAACCAGTGATTAACTTGAATGATATGCACTTTCTTATGTATTTTCTAACTTTTTTTTTTTAATTAATTGAAGTTCCTTTCTATGAGATGAATGAGCTCTGTGGGAGCAGGTTCCTTCAGCACCCCTAAGACCTTCCCTCTCTCCTCAGGGCTTAAATACTTATTTTGCAAATGAAAATCCTGTTTTTCCTCCCAAATATTCAGGTGCTTAGACAAATGCATGTGTATATTTATTCCATGGACTTTTAAGGATACAATAGTCTGAATTAATATTGTGACATGAAAATGAGGTTTTCTACAGCAGAGCCACTGGAAGTTTGTGTTAATACAGATAAACCAAAACAGAGCCTTAGTTGGAGAAACAGTCTTGTTAGGAAAAATAAGATTTCCCTAAATAATTGCTCAGAGGTTAAACTAAAATTAATCTCTTGGAGAGAAAGAAAATATCATTATCTCTATCTCTTTATTTTATAGTTTTATGCTTTTTCCTACCTTCTGGTCTCCAGCTAGGATCATGAATGTGAAAAAGCAGCGGAAGAGACTATTTTAACACCACCTGCTTAGCTGCAGTAACCAACAATGCTCACAGCACAGGCACAGCTGCTGCTGTAAATTTCAAGACAGGTTTACAAATTGATGGGCATGATGCTTGGGGACTCTCATTTTATAATAACTTGAAAAGTTCTAGTAAATCTCTCCAGCTGTATTGTCAAAGAATACAGTCTACATCTGGAGCCAGCCACGTGCTGTCAGGGAATATGTAACTTGTACCTATCAGATACAAGTACAGGTGTTCAAATCAGGAATAATGTGGGTCTGATTAAATCTGGGCTCATTAGGCTAGTTGGAGGTAAGACCAAGAAACTGCCAAAAGAAAAGAGATAAGAAATATATCTGAGCTTTTAGTATCTTTATTTAGTTTTTTAAGTAAGTATATTCAGCTAGAAAAGAGTGAAAAATAGAAAAAATAGTTCTCAGAGAGTTAGAATGTTTTCAACAATGGAGGAGTCAGGCAAGGGAGCTCAGCAGTGGCCCCAGAGTCTTTCATCTATTCAGGGACTGCAGGCAGACAACCTGTTCCCAGGGCACAGCCCAGAGGAGGTGAAGAAAACACCCAATACTGGAAGCCATTTAGTTCAAAAAGAAGTCTAAAAGCAGCTAAGGACAACATGAATCAGCCAAAATGTAGATGTCTGGAGAGTGTCCAAGTGGTTGGGCTGCTGCAGAGCTCTGTGGTAAAGACACAAACTTGGTTGAATATTTTTCTAAGGTCTATTGTCTATTTCAAATGACAATGTTGCCTCATACCAGACATCTTTATTCATTCACCACCCTAAATACACTCTGGTTCATAGATATCCATTCCAGCTCCCAATTGCTCCCATACATAGATGTAACGTGCTGTGTGATTTGCAGTGGTGGAAGTCCATGAACACCACCCCTCCTCCCCCAAACTAGTCACGTTGCAGGATGTTTCATAGGCAGTGATGCGAGGAAGTTCAGGGAGCTGTAGTGTTCCAATACAGGTATGTCCTTGAGAAGCTCTGTTTGAAAGACTACAACTCCCAGAATATTCCACTTTTTCATTAACTGTTGCAGAAACTTTTCTAAGATGACACCTGCTGCAGGAGGAAAAAAAAATAATGCCAGGAATCAATTGTTAGTGTGAAAAAAAAAGTAATTAGGAAAGTATTTTTAAACTGACACTACAAAATCTGTAATGGTTTGGTTTTAGGTGGCTTAAGAAACTCAGGTACAGAGGACTTCATACAAAGAGAAAAACAGAAATACAAAAATGTTTGTACTTTATGGAATCTCTTTTTCAAAGTTCCATCATGGCACTGAAAAGGGCACTCTGAATCTGAGTGCTGAACTGGAGCTGAACTCCAAATAAATACCCCAGAAGGCAATATTCATGGTAAAGTAACTACAGTCCAAGTGGGAAAGCTCAGCAATTGTACGAACTTGGGTACATACTCCTGATCCCGGGAAGTATTCAAGTGAAAGGTTTACATCTCTGTTACATAAGAAGACATATATAACCTCTTTTTATTTAAATATATGTATGTATTTTTAATTTGAACTCATCAGATCATGAAAATTATTTATGCAGTGCAGTGAACAGGGCCATTGAAAGGGGACTAAAGACTTGCATAAACTTTCAATCCACTGCAAATCCTCCTAGTCCTGATCCTCAATTATTCCTATATGGTTATTTTTGCAACTGTAAATTTTCTTTCTTCTTTTTTTTAATACAAAAATAATCTTTTTAGGATTAGCTTCCAATCAATACTTGCTAAAGTTTCTGTATCTCTCCATTTTGTACCTAAAACCAAGTCTCCCAGACAGCAGCATTTCTAGAATATTTTTTTCTCTGCAACTGCTTCAAATTGTTTTCTAGGCCATATATTCTGGGGACTGATAATAACCCATACCACAACAGAATGAAATACCTGAGAATTTACACTTCAATATTTTTCTGATATGCAGCAACATCCCTGCATAAAGCCTGAAAACAGCACAGTAAGAAACAGAAGCTGCCACACATTCTGCCACAGATTCTTTCAAACTGTAAATGCCTTCAGCTTCATATTTTATTCAATATTTAACCAAGGACAAAAATACTTCCTCAAAATTCATGCCAGGCACATTTTGTTTTCTACAACTTTATGTTTCTCCAGTACTTTAGTTTGGTCCCAGAGCCTCTGTGAGCATCCTGGACATTAACACTCACCTTCAGATGAAGTTCTTTACTGTTTTTACAGAGCAACAGTTTTTCCTTTCCATAAAGCTGTAATCAGCAAAGACTACATCAGTGTCACAAACAACGATAGTGGATAATCCACTAATTGTTTGTTACATTTGGCTTCAATTGACCAAGAAAGACACACACAATACTGGATAACAAGATTATCATGACTGCAGACATCCACGATGCATTATGAATGATCTATTACTCTATTTGAGTTTGCAATTTGGATGAACATCTGGAAAGTCAGAGAGGAAATAATCTGTGTGTTAACATACTGGATACACAAGTCTAAAGTCTACAGTATTACAGGCTATGTACTAAGTTCTTCAGCCTATGATTCAATTGTGCTATAAATGTTGGGCTTGTAGCAAGAGATTCCTGCAACTGCAGAGAGGGCCTTCCAAGCATGTGAAGAAATGAACTTGCGTCTGCACAGCAATGAGAGCTGTGGTGTCTCTACCTCACTAGTATCAGACAACACTGTCCGATAGTCTTTATATTCACAGCTCTGGTCTCCTCTCCTCATTGGATCTGATGTCTACACCTTGTGGAAACAAGCAACTAGTCATACTTTGTAGTGAAAAACCAGCTGAAAAACAGCAGCAAACCGAAATCTCAACTTTTACACTTTGAAACATGCGAACCATTTAAAGTTGAAAATAACTGAAAATAACAGACTTTTCGCATTTAAGACTTAAAGATTAAGAGTATCATTTTTTGGTTTCACTAGAAGGCAGGGAAAAATTTTATGTATGCATATGTGCCATGGTGTGCTGGAGAAGGGCATGGATGGTTCAGGGCATGTGAATACATCCTGTCTGGAAAACCTTAGGAAGATTCTCTTATTGTAAGCAAGTAACATAGATTTTAATGTAGACCCTGAGCTCATCTATATGATGGAAAAAATAATTTTTGAAAACTCTACTAATTACTGTTCTTGTAAACTGGAATATGTGTACATTAAAAGTCCTTTTTGGCGTAGGGTTTACCAAAGTGACAACAACCAAAGGGTCAATAACTCCTTCTTCCAACTCAAAGTGAGGTGTAGTCTGACATGCAGGAGCTCATGTTTCTAACTGAAGGTCTGCTATTCAGCTAGTGAAGTGTTTGATGAGATGGAACACTTAACAGTCATTTGTTACAAAAAGAACATTTTTCAGAATTCATAAAATATAACTTCAAATTAAACTTCAGATTTAAAATATTTTCCCCCTCAAAATCCCATTTTTTCCATTATCTTAATTTTAAAAATCCCTAAATGACTTTTTAAATCTTTTTTTTGCACATTTTTATAATTTCACCAAATCTTGAGGCACTTTAACCTAACTGTCATTGTCCCTTCATTGTCAGCTGATCTTTCCAGAAATAAATACAAATGTAGACCAGTTAGGACATGCTTAGTTCCCGTATACATTGCAGAAAAGACAGAAAATAGCTTTGATATTGGTCATTGTGTCTGCTTTCAGGATATGTTCTTCAAAAAGGACTTAACAGTAACATACCTTGAATTCAAAATATCATTAAAAAAGACAAAAGAAAACATTTGAAAGTGTAAATCATAAGATCTCCAAATATAATTTTATTTTGATTCATCTGCCCCAATTTAGGTATCTAAAACTGATGAAGCAAATTCTCAGCTGGTAATTTCAGACTATCCAGACAATATTTTTGTGTGCGTTTTTACAAAGTAATCCAGCACATCCTATGAGTTTTCTAACATGCATCATGTGAAACATGTTCTGGAGGTATTTTCCTGCATTTATGAACATGCGAGATGGACTCCATCCTTAGAATCCAAAAATTCAAAGCTCATAAAAACCTGTATACTTAAAATATATTAGTTATTTAATTTCCAAGCTATGTCTACCAATGCTGTAAACTCTTAGAACAGTAGATAGTACTGGATACTAAGTGATTTGGATGCACTTCTGTAGAGCTATACTGCTAAGCAAACCTGGGTTTTGTGTCAAGGATTGGGGCCTCGTCTGCAGATTTAATGGTGTGGACTGTCTCATGTTCAGTACTCCAGGGAGGGAAAAGAAACCCTAGGGCAAATAATAATCTTTTTTTTTTTTTTCTCAGGTTTCTCTCATCTTTATAGTAAGATGAGCAATTGAGACTGGAGCCTACAGGCAAAGTCTGATGTACATAAACATAGGGTGGTGGAAATCAGGGCCAGGAGCAAAACAAGGAGCAAACCAAGCTGACAGTATAAGCACACCTACTAGAGCAGTATTGCATTGTCTCATGGTTCTACAGCAACACAAAGAGTAGGATTTTTTCCTGTTGCCATCAGATGCCATCCATCACATATACTTTTTTTTCAGGAGGTACGATATGCCTTGTCTAGTCTGAATATTGCACATAGCAGAGGCTCGGTGTGCTTAATTTGTTTCCTGTTTCTGTTTTTAATTAGAAGGAGAACAGAAGGGACAGAAGGTGCATGTTCTGTGTCACCTTTTGCAGTGGATTTTCTGGTATCTCTTTGTTCCTGCTGTCCTTATTCCCTGGCTATTTATTTTGTTAACAATCTGCCTGAAAGTTCTTATTTTTTTTTTTTTAATTAGTGCAGTGTCTGATTTTGGTACTAAAGCCAAAGAAGAGTGATCTGTATGTAGAATAAGTCCTTTTTATATTCAGCTCTGCAATACATCATTTAATGCTGTATTTCAGTAATCCTGCTTGTGATCACTTGCCTTCATGTACCATATCCATTGTAGACAGAGTGGTAGTGTTACTGTACAACAGTTAGGTTGAAATTACATTTGCCATGTGGATGCCTTTATTGCATTTGGGTGACACATATCCACTCATTCATTCTGACACCCACCCACCCATCCATCCACCTACTTATCGTTACATAGATATAGATAACGGCTTAAGTACTGCATTATATTTCTCTCATAGCGAATTAGTTGATATTTACACAGTATTTAATCTGTAACTATTAAATTATTTGCTACAGTGTGAAAAACTGGAATGCCATGCTAGAAGGACATCCAATACCTTTACTGCCAGGAACAAGATCTGAGATTTTCAGTTAGCAAAAGAAGATAGAAGAAAAAGGGCTAGAAATGGAAGAATGTTGGCAGAGGTTCACACTGCTGAAACCCACTTCAATTTCAAGTTAAATTTAAACTATGTACAGTACCATTTAACATCAGTCATAGAATCATAGAATCACCAGGCTGGAAGAGACCCATTGGATCATCGAGTCCAACCGTTCCTATCAAACACTAAAGCATGTCCCTCAGGACCTCGTCTACCCGTGCCTTAAACACCTCCAGGAAAGGTGAATCAAACATTGGAGAAGAGGGATGGCTCCTTGTTCTCCAAGTTATAATTTTTCTGCCCTATATCTGATGAAGAAGCCAATTTAGCTTTCAATCACACTGTAGATATATTGTATTCAAAAAATGTAACTGGAGAACCACAGATAAACCTGCCTGTTGTGAATGCTACAAAATATATTAACTCACTTATATGTCAAACATCAGTTTTGATGCTTCATAATATTGAGTATTATCAGGTAGCTGGTGCTTAAAAACTTTGGAGATAAAAATATTGCCAATGTACGATATGTTTCTGATGAACATGACTCCACAGGTAACATTTTATTGGGACACGGAGATGAACTTACATTTAGGAAAGTTAAACTGATCAGAATAATTGGTCTTTGATCACTACAAATATTCAACAAAATTTAGCAGTGGAATCAACAGAGTTAATGCTAGATAGTGATCAGCCACAATCCTAAGCATCAGTAATTTCATATACAAGCTGTAAAAGAAAGATTAAAAGTAGTAATTTCCTGTTCGCATTGCATTTCCTAGAGACCATTATCAGGGTTGATGAAATACTAAGCAAGGTGCTTTCAGATCATGTGCAATCATTTTCTCCTATTTGTATAAGCTGAAAGGACAGAAAATGCAAACACACTTACAGAACATAATATACTAAGTTAAATGTGCTAAAGCTAAATTATCAGCTTAAAGGGATCAAAATCCAAACTAAACAGGAACCCTGAGTTTTATGAAATTTGACCTTGTAAAACCTGTCACAGATTTCATATTTGCATCTGATGAAGATGTTAAAGTTTCAGTTACCGGCCTAAATGTGCTTGCAATAAGTTATCATTCAATATAAAATATGCTGCAAATACATAGTGTGTTATCATTTTCAGTATTTAATTGTTTTTTACAGAGTAAAATAAAAAAAAAAAAATTCCACCAATATGCCACACAAAATGTCCTGTGACTGCATTTGCTTCATTAAGTGTTTTAGATTGGCAGACTGAGGGAAATAAAAATTTTAGATGAAGTATCCTGAAAACAACCATTGTCTATATCCCAAGCTTTCTTCACAAAATAAATACAGAGTTTTCTCTTGGACTTCTCTTCTTCTGGGACTTTTTTGATCAGTTCACTAAATAAAGTTGCAGTATTTTTCTGTTATTGTCTGCCATCTCTTTGTAAATGTTTGAGGGAAAAAAGTCACCTCTGTTAATGAATTATATACCAGCTCAGAGATGTTTCAGGAAAATTATTATTAAAAAACACTCAGATATTCCTTGAACTATTAGTGCTTGGTGGGAGAAGAGTGCAAAAATGTTGTCATGGCAGCTTTTTTTTCATAGTTGTCAGATAGAAAACATGCTTCTTCAGCTGTACTCTGAGAAGGAAATAGTTGAGTTGATAAAAAAGTCTGCTCTTCCAAATGAACTGAGCTTCTTCAGAGAAAATGTGAATTCAAAGCAAAAATGGAAGCTTGACTAACCACTCCAAAGAATGCGGAGGTTTGGATGTGAGTCAGTACACTGTTATTTAGAAGTAATACTCTTTGAGTCACCTAGACTCATTATGTAATAAGTTCTAGAGTGCATTGCTCATAAATGAACATTGTCTAAGGATACATGTCTCTCCTTGCATGAAGTACACCTCTGACAGACAGCATTTTCCTACATTTTAAAGGAGTGAGTAGCACTTCTTACAAGTTGCAGTGTGTGACACTACCATGCAAAAAGACCAGATAAGATAAAGCCTTTATTACTTAACAGGTACAGTTCTCATGAGAACTCAAGTTCATTTTCCATTGGCTTCACTGACAAATAACCTTTTAATAATGCATGTTCCCAATAGCACAGTAAAGCTCGCATATAAAGGAAAGATGGAGTTGGTTTTTCTACCATGAGCAACAGAATAATTCAGCAGTTTCTAACTCCATTGCTCAATTATACCAAAACCCAGAATTTTTTAGAGATCATTTTCAGGAGAGAGTAAGATAGGCAGGAGATAAATATTTCAGATCTGGTGCCCAGATGAAACTGCAGGCTTTGAAGGAAAATTTATTTTCATTTGAAAGCTGTATGTTCTACTACCATCTTTGTTAATACATCTGATAGCCTCTTAGAATATTTTTGCCTAGACATCTCTCCAGGCAAAATCCTGGTTTAAATAATTTATGCTAACAGCATAAAGAACTCAGTACACTGTCAGTCTGCTCAACAGTTTGGGAGGTATTCATATCTGTAGAGTTAATAATGATTTTAACTTGTTCTGGGAACAAGCAGACAAGGATTTTGTTTGAGCCTTCTACATTTGAGAAGTTATATCACATTCCTAAGGTCTCTTTGACAACACTGAAGTAATTTTCACAACAGATCACTGTATTTCTTCATGTAATGGAATGTAACAGCTAAGGGGGACTGCTTGTGAGGAAATCTTATTTTCTCTTATACTTGTACTAAAAAGAAATGCTTCAAAATGGTTACCAAGGAAAAAAAAGAAAGAAAAACTTCTTGAGATGTTAGGGCTTTATCTGGTCATGAAATTGGACCGAAGTCTTACAGCAAATGCATAAGCCATTTGCTTTTTGATTCGTGAGCTGCACATGCAACTGCTTCTCACTTCGTAATATCATTGTATTACAATTAAGGACAAAAACCCTATATTTTTTTTTTTTCTGCAAGACAAGAGAGTTTTATTTTTATATGGAAAAGATATCGTCATTGTGGCTGGGATTGAATACTTAGAGCATTCCAAAATTTTCCTCTAGTTCACATTAACTGTGGTAGGAATCTTGGGTGTTAAGAATGAAGACTATTGCCTTTTCACTTAATTTGTTTAAATATTAATAGATAAACCTGACTGCAGGGCATACAATGAAGAGATGAAATTGTAACTTCAAAGAAGTAATATTCAAAGAGTCATAGAAGTACTAATATTGGAAAGGACCTCTGGAGGTCTTTCAGTTCAAGCCTTCTGTTCAAAGCAGTGCTGTTTTCAAAGATCTGGCTAGATACAGTTAAGTTTTGAAAATCTCTAAGGAGAGAGATACCACAGTGTCTCCTAAAGAACTTGTTCCTCTATTTAGCTACTCTGACAGAGATTCTTCTTTTTCCTTATGCTTAGTCAGCATTTCCTTTTGCTGTGCTCTTCTGAGAGGAGTTTGGCTCCAGCAACAACGTTCCCCCTTAGTCTTTCTTTTTCCAGGTTGAATGTACCCAGGCCCCTCAGCTTCTCCCCAGCCACCACAGTGGCCTCCAGCTGGACTCTGTCCAGTTTGTGGACATCCACTATTACAGTATTACAAAAGACTGCCATACTCAATTTAGAAATAATAATTGATTTCTTTTGTTCTGTGGGATGTGGGCTGGAAACAACAAAGATTACCTGAAAAAAAAAATGTAGTTGATATATGCTTGCAAGTGTTTGCAGGAAGACATGACAATCCTTCCCAGTATTATATATATTCTAAGCAATCACAAATTCTTTGAGTCTTGGTCAGTCTTTCACTTCATATCAGTTCTATTTACAAGGGTAACAAAGCTGTTCCTGTGGTCCTGGGGTTTATATCTTTGAAATCTGCCCAGGCTTCAGGTCAATTTTATTTTGCTTTATCTTCCATTTCTTTTAAAACTTTGCTTTCAAAAAGTCTCTGGCTGGCTTTAAACATCTCTGTTTAATACATAACTGCTGATAGACTAGCCACTAATGCATTATTTATTATGTAAATCCTTATTACACGCTAGCTTTGACATCCATTCTTCATAGGCATGTGTAAGTACTTCATAAAGCATTACTGCTTCTTCCATAGTTTCGTATTTTATGAAAAATAATAGTCTGCCTTCTAAAGAGAAAAATTCCATGATCCAAGAACTTCAATACAATGGATTCAACAGTAGCCTGACAAAGTACTTCTGAGCCTGACACTCTGAGCTCTACCTGCTCTTTGCTCCCATTCTGTGACAAGAGGATGACTTGACTAAATGCAATTTAGGGATTTCTTGTATAAGCTGATCTACCTTATGACAGGCAATTCAGAAAAAGAAGATATCACTTACTAGAATGCCCTATTCTATTTTTTCTGTACCAGACAGACTGTCCTCTGACAATGTCGTTTACTGCAGAAATACAGGAAATACATGTAGAATTTCCCCTCAACTACAAGAAAAAGGTTTAGTAGATACAGCATTGTTGAGGACTACAGTAAACAGCTCTTGGTGTTGTCTGAACATTTCCACATTTTTTCATTTGGGCTGGTGTTAGTCAACCCAAGGACTAAGAGCCCTTTTGCAGTTGGACTGTCTCTCAGAGGTGTGCTGCTGAAGCACATCTTCCAGTTGATCTTGTGAGCTCTTAGATCACTCCATGTGTCCAGTTTGCATACCAGAGCTGCCCTCCTTGGAAACCTGAGCAGACCTCCACTACATACATGTGCTTTGTGTTCAGCAAAGGAGTATTTGCTCTGTTCTGGTGGCTCACTCAAGTACACTTTTAATGGGAATTTCAGGCAAGACCCATGCAAACATAAATCCTGGGACCCTGAAATGCCTTGATTTGACAGTGACATCTTGTGACTGTTTGTCCTCAGTCAACCTATTAAAATGTATTGCTATAAAAAGGATTTATCCTACTACGTAACAGTAAGGATCAAAGGTAGAAATCTCAAACAAAATCTGATGCAACAATGTTCTAGATCGGTTTCCATTTTATGTTTTTAGTAATTACTTGAATTATGGAATAAAAAATACTCTCAAATTCTGCAAATTACATCACCTTTCAAAAAAGCTGTAAATGCTCTGGATTGGATCAGAGTTCAAATTATATGGATAAATTTGAGGTAGGGTCAGTAGAGTTCAAAATCAACAAGATGCAACTTGCTAAAAGCATATATATTAACTGTCTAGCTGTGCAATTCTTTGTAGAAAAAGACATGAACACTGTTCAATTTTTATGTCTATTCAGTGTACTACCTTTTCTGAGAAATGCAGAGGAGCTGCAGAGAGCACTTCAGAAAACTAGGGAGAAAAGATGTTCAAGTAGAAGTCATAAAAAGATGGTCTTAGTAAAAGTTACGCAGACTGTTAGACTATAGAGTTTCCTCTTAAGGCTTTTTTTGCGGTTGATCAAATGAACTTCTGTTAAGGCTGATGTACGTATCCTTGACACTATTTCAGTGCAAAGGGTACTGGATGTCCTCTTGAAATTTTCTCCAGCTTTATATTTCTAGGCTTTCAGAATGTGAAGCACCACTGCCTTTATAAAGAATGAAGACTTGGAGTCTCTCATAGTCTCTGTGACATCAGAAGTGCTCCTCTCCAGCCATGAAAAGGTGACATTCCTGGGACATAGACATCTAGAATTGTTAAAGCCCCTGTAGAAGTAGGTACTTAATAGATGCCATTTTTCACTGCTCCTCAGAAATTCACTCACTGCTATGGTGAGAGAAAAATCAGATGTGAATTTGAGTATAATTAAACAGATAGAGGCTTTTCCAAGGAGGATAAAAAGTTTCTAAGTATCAACACCAGTCATATATTACCAAATCAGAGGAGAATATTTGTTTGGAGTGTGGCTGTGAGAGAAGTTCTGCTAGCAGATCTTTGGAATTTGAATCAATTTCATCCCCAAAGTTACAGGTAAATAACTATCTCTTTCATAAATAGCCAGAGATGTTTTCTCTGCTGTTTTTTTTCTTAATACCTTTTTATTTTTAGATATTCACTGTTTGAGTATTAAAAAGCTAAGAACTTGTCATGGAGAAAAGCTGAAGAAAGTTATGATTTTGATTAAGAATTTTTCTCTCTTTATCTCTGCAGTGGAACCTTTCTTTCCTGAGCAAAACATCTTAAAGATAACTCCCATTTCATAAGGGATGTGATGTAATTGCAGTCAAGGCAAGGATAACTGTTTGGTACCACTCTGTTTATTAATCCCTAGAGGCTGTGCTAATCAACAGTGTGCCCAAGTGTGCCAGCATCCTTGTAGCCAGCTGACAAGCTTTTGTGTTTGCAGGAGTAAAAAAGCCTTACAGGGCTCTGGCAGTCAAGCAGAGTTGCCATGGTTACTGGAAAACATGGTGGCAAAACATCAGCCACATAAACAAAAGCTCTAATAATGCTCTGGGAACTATTTACCTTTTCATCTCCAGTATCCATCAGTTCTGCAAGCTCATTTGATCAGTATTTTGTGTCTCATAAACATGTTGATATTATTTGGCCTGCAAGGTCTCTAGTTGAGCTTTAGTGTCATTGTTAAGCAGATTTAACTGGTGTAGTTTCAGAAAAAATATATATCAGTACATTAATTTTACTCCTGGAAATCAGTTCGGAGCCTCATGTTTACACTTATTATGCTACTTCGATTTTGAAAACAGTTAAAAACTTCTAATTTTATTTACTTCACAGCACTATAAAACTGGAATAATATAAAGCAGATAGGACCAAGCTAGGCATAATCCCCCAATCTATGATTTTGATGGCTCCTTCAAACACTGTTGATTTACATTGTCTGGTTAGCTTTACAGCTCAGCCAAAGAAATTACAGAATACACCTCTTTTTTTTTTTTTTTTTTTTTTTTTTTTTTTTTTTTTTTTTTTTTTTTTTTTTTTTTTTTTTTTTTTTTTTTTTTTTTTTTT